>LD355545.1:108022-121218 GCA_001465055.1 Ptychodera flava | reverse complement strand
ATTTTCAATTAATGTCTGTTAAAGGGTCAAAGTCGGCCATTTTTCATGAATTTTGTTTGATACGAGATACTACTTATTGACATGTTGAAAGATACTGCATGAATGGGTGACCATGCATATATTCAACCCTGGTTTTAGACACGATACATGAAACCATCGCAAAATTGAATTAATGGTCATGACCATTAAGGTAAAGGGTGACGAATTCGGACGTGCACACGCTTTAGAACGTTTCTGCGCAGATTTAACTCCAGCCTGTCGCAAATGGGTTACTTTGTAGCATGTATTTAACATCACCTGTCATTGTTGAAAATGCGCTTTTACCTAATTTTTTGACCTAGTCTCTTAGAAATACATGTGACCTATAACCTTATCATATTTTGACCCCCTAGGAAGCTGGTTTTTATTCAATATGAGCGAAAAATTCACATTTCTCTCCCATTTATAGGCGCATATTACCCATTCACCTGGAGATATTGTAAAAAGTAGCGTGGTGACACCCTTTTATTAAAAGTGTAAACTAAATGGTATTATGTCAGGAGTTTATTCGCTAAGTTTGGTCAAAATGACACCATTCAAAGCGACAGGAAGAAAGTTCGAAAATTATGTAGTGATATAATTTCGATATCGTCATTTTGTAATCGATACTTATGTAAAAATTTCTTTTCAAACATCATGAAAACTATACATTCGATAGATATGGATCTTAAGTCTTGGTATTTATTAAAATTAACTCATTTGCTAAGCTTTTCATAATTGCTTTCTTTAGTTTAAGTGAATTATATCATTTTTATTTATTTCTAACGACGCCATTTTAACGCCCGTTTCCATGGAAACGAGCATGGTGACCCCCATTTTTTATTTTATTTTTGCACTTGCACAACTTCCCAGAATATTTGTGCAAAGTTTCAAGAAAATGACACCACAACTTAATTTTGACGTAATTCGTAGTACTTCACCTTAATTCATTTTCGCAATGGTTTCATTTAATTTGTCTAAAACTAGGGTCGAATATATGCATGGTCACCAATTCATTCATTATCTTTCAACATGTCAAACAATATCAGTAGTATCTTGTATCAAACAAAATTCATGAAAAATGGCCGACTTTGTCCCTTTAATGTATGAGAGAACTCCTGTTTCACCCTCATTCAACTTCTATGTAAGTCAAAATGCAATGGGGTAAAGGATTGCATGGTGATGAAAAGAATTGTAAGTTACTCATTCACCCCTATTTCCAGTATAGAGGTCCATCTGTACCATTAAGACAATAGGACACTACCAAATATTTGAGTTTGCGGGTTTGAATGATTTGCTAGAACAAGTGATAAATGAGAATGCGCACATCCAATATGCTGTGGTACACACTTGATGTCCTTTGTTTGTAAATTCATACTGACATTGACTTGAAAAAGCAGTAAGCTTTGAAAAAAGTCATAAAACATCAAACAGACCAAAAGAAGCCTGGAACCGTGAAATGTACATTCTTATGCCTGGATGGATACAGGAATTTCAAAATAGAAGCAGTCTATGTGGAACTATTGCAGATGATGTGTTCATGTACATTACTTGGCATATAAGCTAATTATCATGATACATAGCTTGTGCATCTGTCTAACTACAGACTGGTGTTTGGTTTTACCAGATGAACAACTTTGATATTGGAATGCAATGAACTGCAGCTATGTGAATGTTGGTCTACTGTGATTTGGTGGCTACATGTAATGACCGTGGGATGCTGCTCTGATTTTAACGGACAGAAACTTGGAGACTGTATTGGCTATAAGATATGTTGATGAAAGTGTAACGTTACCATGCAGGTTTCAGATAGTTTTTAGATAATTTGTATGAAATAATGAGGAAATCTTTTGGCCATTTGTAAGACTTTTGGCAATTTGTCATAATGTCAAAATCAAATGTCAATCTCGGTCACTGCATTGGGGCACTGAAATATTCATTATAACCACCATTTACACTTTCATTCAACTAGTTGTGAAATATAGTATTTCACTCCAAAACCAAGGCATTTTCTTGCAATATGATAAAAGGCACATTATGGCAATAATAATGATATTCAGACAATCAACGTTCCACCGAGAACCAATGTGATTATAGAGAAAGAGAATTAATGATTGTTTATACCACATCACCCAAATCAGCAAACAATATTACTCAGATTTGTGTCATTACTTAAAAGAGTGTTTTGTTGGCCATGCAGGCAGAAAAGGGAATATTTACAAGAAATTATAGTTTCTAAATTTAAAGTATTGCCAAAGTTTCTGAAAAGTGCGCATTTTTGGTGAAATGTAGGCATGCAGCGTTTGTCTAATAACTTACAAGATTCAATTCATTCCTTTTCTGCACATCTTCAAGTTCCAGAATTCTGGCTTCGAAACTTACGCGAGATTTCCGTTCCGCGTCACGCTCCTCTTTGGTTTGTTCAAGCGAGGATTTGAGTTCTTGGCATTCGTGTTCGTGGTTTTGTCTGAGTCCTTCTTCTGTCTGCTTAAAGGTTTGATGCATCTGTTATAGCACAGATATTATGAATATAAGATTAACACACAAAGCTACACAAGCAAAATCAAGTTTAACATACACATTGACAATACATTGCACACAAGAGCTTTGTAAACTTCAGTAATATGCTGGTGGAACTGAACACTGTAGTAGGATTCTGAACCATATTTACACATTTCACAAAGTGACTTAGATCACGGCACTACTTTTTGAAGAAAGATATTTTCTGACATACATATTGCAGTGCAGACAAAATTTCCTGAGTCAATTTTTGATGTCGGAAATTTAGCTGTATTCCCAAGTGAAATAACCAGATCTATCGATTTAAGATTAGTTTGAACAAATTCAATGCATGACCGGTTGACCATGGATTCAATTTTTAACTTGAATTCTGAAGTATTTCTCTTCAATTGTCTGTTTATTTTGACTTGCAGTTTCTAGCTTGTCATCACTCCGAATCACATTGTAGTCAATAAGCACACTAAGCTAATACTGTGTGTGACTAATTTCAAAGACTTCTTATGACTCAGAGAACTTTCAACACTATAAGATGTGTTCTGATATGGCTAGATCAAAGAATTCCCACAGATCTTGGATTGATTGAAAAGGCCAGTAGAACAAACTTTTGATAATTTTTTAAAACTATTTTTGTTATGCATGTCAATCACAAATTCTTTTTCTACTCCTTGGAACATGTTGATCCACCCACTATTAAGCTTGCCAACACAGCACCTATAAGTGTAGAATGCACTGTTATTGTTTACATTTGAATTCTCGTCCGGACCAGAATTCACTTTTCAACAATAACAATGAAGTTTACACATATATAGACTGGGTTGACAAACTGAATGCTGTGTATCTCAACATGCTTAGGGAGTAGAACAAGAAACTGGTAGCCATGATAAACAAAATTGTCGAAAAAACTCTTCAGTATTTGGTGGTAATTTCAATTTATTTTTAGTACATTATTATTCAGTTTCATGTAATCTGTACTTCGTCTTTTTGAAACTGCAAAAATATATTCTTTTTTCTCCCTCTTCATACACTATTGCTTTATACTGGGCCTTCAGGACGTCAAATTTTTGTATATTACATGTAAAGTGCATTGTGGCAAGAAATGTCACTGAAAGACACTGACTATCTATATGGGTAGTTTGTAAAATACACCACTGCTTTCAATGACCAGCAAAGACTTTGTATTTATTTATCACAACAAGCAGAATTTTCAAATCCTGTGAAGTGTCCACCCCTGTGTGTTGGTTCAATCCTGCTAGTTTCAATACAGCAGCTTGACCATTACAGAGCTTACAGGGGGTGACAGCATCATCTATTTACCTGTTCCATTTTCTCTTCCATCTCACAGACTGTTGTTTCATACTTCCCTTTTTCTTCTTTGGTCTCTGTGAGAGTTTCTTCAAGTTGTTGTTTTTCATTGTTGAGTTGTTCAATTGTGTGTTGCAAATCAGCTGAGAATGAAACAATAACAGTCTGTTATGTTTCCTTTGTAAAACAGTAGTAATAACGTACATTTTACAGATTTTTCTTTTTACTACATACTGATAATATTGATCATGAAAAATGTGCCAAGTTTGTCCTTGTGAAAATGTTATTAAGTGTATTTCTGAAAGGAAATTGCAAAAAATAAATATTTATGCTATACTTTTCAAAGGAATCTGCAAATTTTCAAGCTTTAGAAACTGCAAATAGAATAAAATGTAAAACAGCACCGGAAAACAAATTACTTCAAGGAAAACTGTATTACTCAGAAAGTGCCTGACAAAATGCCTACAACTGGAATGTGGATGTTTAGTCGACCATATAAAGTGAATAGGGCTACTTTAATATAATTGGTTATTTGAGCTTGGCTGTCTCTTTGAGTTAATCTCTGTGACAATTGCTCCCAGCATGACCTTCTCTCTAGTCTATTGTATTACCACTGACACTTTGCCATGCTGTGATGTAATCACTCATTGCTTGGTAATTTCACTGTTTTGTTTACAACATTCACGTCTATAGGACAAACCCAGTGCAGTGAAACATTCACCATAGTTTTGAAGCATTTGGATCGCAATACTTGGGCAGTGGGGTCAAGGACATAATATCAAACTTAAATCCCAAAATTTCTGACCAAGGTTGTTCAATCCATAGTCAAAGAAAGTCCTGTTTTGCCAAGAGGATTATAAGCATGATGTGTAGTTGAAATACTATTGTGTTGCAGTTATCTTCTTGACTAAATTTCATGTGATCATAATTTCTAAAATAAAAGTCTTTTAGGGAGATATACAATAATGCAATTTCTGAATTTGGCCTCAGTATTTGCTCACAAAGGTCACATTAGCAGAGAATGGCACTCTTGTTGTGTGTCTACACAAGTCAGATATGCATTGAAATTCACAAAGTTCTGTCATCACACAGTCCTCTCCTTGATAGGAGCATCTTGCTGGCACAACCTTATCACCACAATGGTTTAGCCAAAATTAATTGTTATCAATGATGATTGTAGACAATTTTTTAAAATTCTGTTTTAGCATAGCAACTGACAACTCAATATCGTCGATGTTCAAGTTATGGTATACCGAGGCTTTTTATGGCACATTATCTGTGCCATTTAATTTCATTGTCAGTGCTGTATGTCATTCACTGCTTCTGTTGTTTAGCAAGCCCCTGCTTTAACCCTTTCACCACCATGGTGTGTCCCAAATCCATTGTTTTCTATGGTAAAGTTGGACCTGTACACAGGGAACTAGGGGTGAAGGGGTTAAAAAGGGTTGCAACAAATTAATAGTTGTTAACACTGACTGTTTAACACTTTGAGCGCCAAAGTCAATTTTTGTCACCTTTATAAAATATACCCCATTCAAAAATTTTTTATTTTTGCAAAAATTTTAATAAAAACTGTAGCAAATGAAATTTGATGTCAATTTGGTCCAAAATTATGAAAAAAATTGCAGAAAAATTCTTAAAAATTTGTAAAATGTTGTTATAAAATTTTGGTGGGAAAAATTGAAGCACTCAAAGGGTTGAGCAACTTAAGTCTTTGTTCTCATTTGGAAGTTGTGCAGAGTTAGTCAATTTGAGCAGAGACAAAGCTGGATCAAAACCCTGTCCCTTTAAAAATACTGGCGATTGAGTGTTTTCTAACGCTTACCTTGCTTGGCGACCATTTCATCAAAATCAACAAGTTTGAGTTGTAGCTGACCTTTCTCATCTTCTAATTCTGTTATCTGACATTTCAAGACGCTTACTTCATCAGCCAGGGAATCAGACTGCAAAGATAACAACATCAATGTTACACATGGTATTGACTTAAGATCCACAGTCTATGCAGAGAAAAAATGTGTCTAGCCAGTATGAAAACACACTGGAAAACACAGAAATCAGGCCATCTCATCAATCGCAATATTTTATTCAAAAGTTACAGCTCTGTTAGCAGTACCTTTTGACATTTGTTCTTTCGTAAAACACAGTTCTTCAATTTTTCATTTTGAAAAAACTGAGATTGTGAAAATGTTGCTTATTCAAAGAGCTTTAAGGTAAACCCCCTACAAGTGGTACATGTAGACCAAAACAGGACCGTAAAAATCTGAGTCTAAATATCTGTCTCAGGGGAACATTCTACCGTAAGGTAGTATGTGCCTCGAAAGGGAAAGACTTAAACTTTTGCTCAAACTTTCCTCAAGGAATCTTTCAACCAGTCTCTTTCAAAATCAAGAATAAAAATCAGGGTCACCATGCAAATTTCAGTAACAGAGAAATAAAAACCCAAGATTTACTGATATTTGAAATTCAAAATGGCCGCCATTCCTGTGTTAACTCTATGAAGAAAAACAAAATTTTCGAATTTCGAAAAACTAAGCCTGTAAAATGTTTTCTTTCACCAAGAGCTTTAAAATGAACCCCAACAAGTGGTATATCAGAAAGAATTGAAAGAGTTTGAGGGTGTGAATATCTGTCCCCGAGGCGAAGTCTACCTTAATGAATATAACTACAAAGGGCAAACACATGAAGGTGTAGAATTTCTGTTCTCTGGTGATGACATTACATTTACCATCTTGGTATTATCATCTTCATAAAACATTATTAGTAATTCTGGGAATGATTTGCCAACGCATCAACCTCCCACCAAATATAATGCTGTGAATGAAACCATCTTGTTGCCCGACTAATATAAAGCTACTGAATTGAGAATTGAAGGAATATATAAGGATACCTGACATCTGACATTAAAATTGACCACACAAATACTGAAAGTCAATATGGATATCCTTTCCGCGATAAAATCAATTATTAATTCAACATTATTATCCTTTTAATGTGGGAAATTATTTCAGCTCGAGAGGGTTCAATTTAATTTCCATGCTCAAACAGACTTAAATTACATGGCGTCAACCGACACAGGTTTTGAATTTTTTGATGAGCTGATTCTACCTTGGTGTGGTTATTCTTTGAATTATAAATAAAGCACACTGATGTCACTGTACTTTCGTCAGAATAATTTGTACAAACTGAAAATTTTGCCTAAATATTAAACGTTAATGATGAGAAATGTCTTGTCTGAGAAAAAGTACACCATCGAGGAATATTCAACAAAGAGGTGCTTGTGAAAGGCTACAGCTGCTTACATTTCGTACTTTTGTTGATTTGAAAGAGTGCTATAAAAGCTTTAAAATTACAACTTTCCCGAATTGTGAAATTCATTTTTTTCCTTTGCACTCCATGGTTTATTATTTTTCCATTGTTGAGATGATTTCTAACTACACTGATCAACTAAGAAGATCAAAGTAGACTTTACAATTTTGAAGAATGAAAAATATTAGGATTGACTGGTAATAACAATTAACTTGTCTATATCAAGTGGCTTATCTACAACAAGTGGTTAGTCTATAACAAATGGTTAGTCTATAAAAAGTGGCTTATCTAAAATAAGTGGTTAGTCTATAAAATTAACAAGGGGCTAGGCTGTAACAAATGGTTACTCTATAACATGACTCTAATCTATAACAAGTGGCTGGTCTATAACAATTGACTAGTCTACAACAATTATCTAGTCTAAAACAAGTGGCTAGTCTATAACTTGCAGGTAACATTACCCTAATTCACCCTGAAAATCAAAATGCTTATTTGACATAATGTCACCATAGAGGGCAGTCATTTAAATTTCATTTCCTGGTTTTTCTGATCTAAAATCTTCACTGTGAATCTTGACTTTTGATCTACATTGTGAGGAAGAGTTAGTTTTTAACTAAAGTATGAGTAAAAAGTCAAAAACTATCCACGCGTGTATCATTTACATACGCACTGACACAAAGTAATATCTGTTATTTAATAAGTTACCTTTTTAAGTTCTTCAAGTTCTGCTTCAAGTTTTTTTATTGTAGCTTTGGCATGAGCCTTAGCCTTGAGAGCTTTAGTCTCTGCATCTTTCAAAGCTTTGGTCTTCTCCTTCAAGGTTTTATCCTTTTTCTCCATCTGTGCACGTAGCTTCACCAGCTCATCCGACTGTTCCTGTTGCTGGGTTTGTGAGACGCTGTCCTTTTCCTGATGCTCTGTCCTTGCCTGTCCGAGCGCTTGCCGGGTTTGTTCCAGCTCGCTTTCCAGATGCTGGCAGCTCTCTTCCAGAGATGAACACTTCGCCACCATTTCCTCTGCGTTTCTTTGCAACTCAGTTATAGATTTCTGCAGAGTGGCAATACCTGTAGATTTTTCACTCAATTCTATCTCATACTTTTCCTTTATTCCAGCTATTTCAGACTTCCACTCTTCCTCCTTAGACACAAACGCTTCCTGCCACTTCCGGGACTGATCAGCTGCAATGTGGAACTTCTCCGTCAACGACCTCACCATCGAGCCTTGCTCCAGAATATGTCTCTCCTTATCACCAATCTCCCTCTGTAACATTTCGATCACTTTCAATTTGCCGTCCAAAATTTCCTCTTTCTCCTGAAGTTTCAGCTGCAGGGATTTCACCGCCTCTTCCTGAGCGCTGGAATCGGTCTTGGAAGCCAGATCAAGAAGTTGCTGCTCATGTTCGGCTTGAAGCAACTTGATTTTCTCTTCTCTGTTTTGCAGCATAAGTTCAGTCTCATTCAGTTTTTCCTTGTAGTAGTTATCAACTTCATGCAGTCTCTGCTGATAACCCTCCTGTTCTTGGTGTAGCTGCGATTCCCTCACCGACAGCTGTTCCTGATACTGGCTCTGTGTTTCCTCACCAATCTCCACCTTTTGGCTGAGTTTCTCCAATGCTGCAGTCTGCATTGAAATGGTTTGGTCTTTCTGTCCCAGTTCACCCTGTAGCACCTGTGGACAGTCAACACGCCCCTCATTACTAACCCTGTGCCCCTACACTCATTTTGGTACAGTCCTCAATACAGCAACCTGTACGTTGACTTTTCTAATTTCCAATTACATTATTTTAAATAATCAAATAAATGAGAAACACATATCGTCTTTGCTTTTGAAATTGTCTGACAGAAATGATAGATGTAGTATTTTTTATTTCAACAATTTTCTCTTGATTGCAAAAGATATGCATTATGACACAAAGGAATGTCAATTTCACTTAATTGACTTTTAAATCCATCAGTATTTCCAATCAGGATTGTAAATATGTCCTTTTCCTCATGAAAAATGTTCAGAATCTCATAATTTGAAAACTTAGGTGTGGACATGTGGGCACACTTTTTCACCGAGGCACAATATAATTTTTAATCATTCTTGTGAAAAGGAAAAAGGTTTTTCCATAAAGAGAAGGGAAACAACAGTACTGCCAGAGAAGTTCAATGACTGCTCTACATAATTGATTCCCATTTTCAATAACCTTTGACATTTCATGACCTATGACCTCTCGACAGATTTCCTTGGCTGAACTTTCAACCCTGTACCGGAAGAAGCAAAATATATGGATGCGAGTAGAGGGTGGCAGGCAGCATGAGCAGCAGGTTTCTAGCGTGCCATGCAATAACTGTTCATGCAATTTCCAGAGATCACAAGGAGACAGATAGAGCTTCATATTCCTAAACTAATCTAGTGAAGTTGAAAAGGCAATTCTGCAGCCTGAACATCTGCATATCCAAATCATTTAGCCAATCACTTCACTCAACAGCACTCATTTTTATGATTAATTTGCATAGATTACATAAATTTGCATTTGTAGCTGATATGCTGAAATTTCGAATTTGCTGACAGAACATAGACAGGGACAGCCATGAGCAGTATGCGCAGGGGACAATAAACATATTTCAAAAGTTCTTTGAATAACATTGTAGATTTGCTAAGTCTGGCATACAGATGTTTTAAGGATTTTATGAACTCAAAGGTTAGAAATTGAGCATATTGGAAGGCACGCTGTGGATAACTTCATTGGCAAGGCTTTCACTATGCCAGAATATTTTAAATTTTCTGCATTCCAATTTTCCTGTAAAACCTGAGCGATTTCATGGCAGCTGAAAATATCAGTGTTACGATGACTGCTAAACAGACTGCCAATGCCATACAGCATGCTTACGCTGTCTTTCAAGTCAGTGCACAGACAATACCATATGATTGGCTAAACAATAGATGCAGACCCCCTGCAGTGAATGCAATTCATAAAGTACCAGGATGTGTGACCTCCATGGGTCACTGATGCTTTTTCCACCATTCTTACCTTTATTACTTTATCTCTACCTTCGATCACCTCATTTTTGTCTTTGACGTGATCTCGTAGCTCTGTGATTTGCTGGTCTTTTTCAAGCAGTTTAGTGTTCAACTCTACCACCATCCTATCCTTATACACCATCTGAGCGTACATTTCTTGGAATTTGTTTGACTCTGCTTCTACCTGTTCCTATGGCAACACACATGCAGGTGATTACGGATAAAGCATGCTACAACGCACAGAAATTTCCCCTTTTAGACAATATTCTCTTTTCACTTGTGCAGTATACAAACAAATGAAAAATTTCAACTTTCCTATTCTTTAACCACATTTTCAATTCAGGATATAAAATTCATGACATTTTCTGTGCCACTGCGCAAATCTTTCATAAATATGCTGGTATTAGTGAATTTTCTGATACAGACATATACACATGATTAAATATGAAGGCAATTTTGGATTTTAAATCAGGGTCATAGGTCAACATCTTTTGTGTGTAATACCAGCAATGTTAAACAAAAGTTACATATATTGATGTTTTGGTTTATTTCTCAGTGGAACATTTACGATTTTTTTTACGATTCAAATTGTGCATATTTCCTCATATTAAACGTCACTGAAATTAATGTCTCTTTATATATATTGACATGAATACAACTTGAAATTGATTCAATAAACTTAAACTTTGCAGCAATGACACAGATTCACTGATTTCTAGAACGTAAATTTGCAACGATTGTTTATCGACAGTAGATGGAAATTTCCATGTGTTGTTTGTTTGATGAAATTCTTTGCCGTTTTTGTGATAATCAAAGCTGATGGTAGGTATTCCTGCAAAATAAAGTGTTACTGACACCATTGCATGGATGTTCCCTGCACAGTCCACCAACCATGCAAACCATACACAATTCAAAATCATGGCTTGAAATATATCACTCTGACTAGAAAAATTACGCCCATGATAAGTACTAGTTATGCACGTTGGTATTTGGGTATGAGACAATATTTTCCTTCAAATCTTCCTCTTAAATTAAAAGATGTTTTTTCAATATCATTATGGTTTTTGACTCATTCAACTGCAATCAAAATGTGATTCAGAGTCATTTGCATAAAGAAGACTTAGGTATAGCAAAGTAAATTTTCAAAGAGACTCCCTAGCAAAGTTACTAAATGTATTGGAAAGACTGACAGTAGGATTACAGTCATACCAACAATATTTCATATTCTGACAAGAGTAAATGTATTTTTTTTGGGAGAGAACAAATAATTTGTATAGTGTTCAAGCCATGATGAGTAAGTAAGTTATAAATTACAACATTTGTTAAATTACCATTGGCATACCAATTGTTAAATTATACCATTCCCCCATGCAGAGTTTTTGCACTGTCCATACATGCAACATTTGATGCTGATCTGAATGTTAGGGGAATACACACAATCTTCATCATATGTTACTGAGGAAGTGTTCCTATATTTGTTAAGTCAACTTGGCTACAAGCAGCATCTTGAAACCGAATTCAATAATATAATTCTGTGACTGCCAATACTGGCAACAGATCACTGTCCTTACATGAACTTTAGCATTTCAAGTTTTCTTCTCACTTTTCCACCACCACAATCATCATAATTATCGTCATTATTATCCCCGATGATGCTGACTCTTATCCAAATTAATCATCACATCCACCACCACACTGACCCTACCCATCACCATACGTTAAAACCCTTTAATGTGAACAGTAGCTCAGCTGGAGGGATTGTCACTATCCAACAAGGATATACATCCCTTATCAAACTGAACTGAACTGAAGATTGATATGAGTGACCTTTGACCTTTTCTATTCTCCCATGAGTATCCTGCACTTTAGTGATGACACTGTCTGTAATTTTCTTCACCATAACTGAGTATCTCTATAATACACAGGTGTAAACACTGATCTTTCTGTTTTGTCAAATCTCCATATTTTCATCAGCAAACTTTGATACAAGTATTTTAAGATTTCTTTGAAACAAGATTATCACCAGTAGAAATGTGAATGATTATTCACACACTGTGCATACACTGATAGCAAATGGAAGTTTACCTCTGTAATGGAAGCCCCACCACTACGCATTGCCTCAATGATAGCTTCACGTTTCTCAATAACTTTTTCCTTCTCCAAAAGTTCTCCCATCAAATTCCTTTCCTTCTGTTGCACTTCCTGTATCAGCTTGTCCTGTTCCGACAGTTTATCTTCTATCTCTTTCACTTGATTATCCCGTGCTGCCATCACGTCTTTCAACTCCTTTTCAAGTTTTTTGATAGTTTTGTTTCTCTCCTTGATGGTGTTTTCTCGGTCTTCTAGTTTCTTCTTCACGACGACTAGCTTCCCTCTGGTGGGAGAATCATGCTGTGCTCCTTCACCAGCCTGCAAAAACAAACATCTTAAATTATTTCTGATTGTTTGCGAAACGACTGTTGATAAATGATTGCCTAGATCTGCATTTTGGACTGTGCCTTGAAGGTTTATTTCAGTTGGCTGTATCATACGGTAGACTATTGTGTGAAGTTTGAAAACAAATTGGTGTTTCAGCCTGCATGCAGCTCGAATTCTGTGAAATGACATATTTTCCAACGACTCAGCTGACAATATCTATTCCAGATCAAGTATGTGTAAGTATTGATATTATTTTAAAGTATCATTACATGTATTTTAGGACACAAAATATGAACTTGTGTGAAACATTGGTAATCATCTGACTGCAGCACAGCTGTTCATACATCTTTTTATAGTAGCATTTTTTCACAAAGTTCAGCCCAGTAAAAACCTTTTTTTTTTCGTTTGTTCATTAAAAAATCATGTGTAATGACACAGAATGCTACCAACTTATTACCCATCATGTCTTCATACTCTTTCAGTGTACAGCTTTGCCTGTTTGCCGTATTGTCAGAAACAATCCTTAACCCTTTTCCTGCCAAGTCGGTGAAAATCCGCTTGAAATTCGGTGTAGCTAGAATCTGAGCAGCCACGGCCGTTATCCTGCCAAGGCGGTGGAAATCGGG
>LD355545.1:64873-75826 GCA_001465055.1 Ptychodera flava | reverse complement strand
TCTAGAGTAAATCTGATGCTGAAAGCAATACGGACAGCGGTGCAGAGAATGAAGACAGTTGCCATAGTAACAACAGCAGTGACTGTCAAGATGATGCTGTAGATGAAGGTATTGACATTGAGCAGTCAGCAGGCGCTGACAGTGGACAGTCTAACAAACAGAATAAGGTATATACATCAATTCAGACATTTTCATCATTGTAACAAATTATTACTTTTTGAGTCAGTACTGTTAGTCAGGCAAGATGGCAGGGTTGTGTGTAACTGAGCCATACCGCAATGTAACATAACCTAAGGGGGCTTTTAGGTTACAATAACAAACTTACCATATGACAAGGAGTTTACTCTGGAGAAGATGGGCCCAAGTGTTACTGAGATGAACTGCAGTGGTAAAATGGTTCAAACCTAATAAAAAGAATCACATCATTATGTACAGTAGACTTTTGTTCGGATTCAAACTCACAACTTACGGCACCCAGTCACCTGGCTCAATATCTATTTCTAATTTTGCGGGAATTTTTAGATGTTTTCTTGCAAGAGTTGTTATTTTGCATGTAAGAATATATGCTTTTTCAAAGTGGGTGTTTTTAACTTGTAAACATAACATTTGGTGATTGGTCAGTTTTGCTCACACTGTTGCCATCATTTCTGTGGAACACATGTGATCCACATTAGCTCATTTTGCACCAGGGACATTTCTATTGACTGTACTATCTATATGTGCTGTCTTGTTCGTGCAGGATGGATGGATGTACGAGTTATTCTCTATCATGGTACATTCAGGAAGTGCTGCTGGTGGCCATTATTATGCATACATCAAGTAAGCAGTAAATAACAATCTTGTTGTGAGATGGCTTTCATATATATCAGAGTTATTGTCAGTGATAATATCTATATCTATATCTCTATAGCATATGACATCATATGAAACTGGTGTGTTGACTCAAACTCTGAACCCGGAGAAGTTCATAATAGGATGATAAAATGGAAGGTTGGCTCTGCTATCACAAGATAACACTTCTTTTAATGGTTTGTGTCTCTTTTCATAACCAGGTCCTTCACCGATCAGCAGTGGTATTGTTTCAATGATCAGCATGTATCAACGATAACACAGGATGACATCCGTAAGACCTATGGTGGCTCAGCGGGGACACACAAAGGCTACTATCTTAGTGCCTATTCCAGCTCTACCAATGCCTACATGCTAATGTACCGGCAGGTGCTTCCAGAAAAGAATAAACGTAATTTGTCTCGTCTCTTGTGTCTTAAGCACATTGTTTTCAAATGCTTTATGTCAAAACACAAGGATATTACAATGCCAGTATCTTTAACCCTTTGAGTACGAAAGTCATTTTTTGTTGCTTTTCTGAAATAAACTCTAGTCAATTTTTTTCAAATTTTTGCCAAATTTTGAAAAATTAACTGTACCAAATGAAATGTGATGTCCAGTTGGTCCAAAATTATTTTGAAAATTGAAGGAAAATCCATAGAAATTGGTAAAATGTTGCACTAAAATTTTGGTGGTAAAAAAATACAGTACTCAAAGAGTTGAAATGTTCGGTATTCAATAGAGCAATGCAGTTTGGCACATACCAAAGATTACAAAAAACGAAATTAGCCATACTTTATAGAATTATTGTAGAAAGGATTTTCCTTTTCTGTTCTTTATGAAATCCACTGGCAATTTATCTTGTCTAGATATTGCAAACTAGCATTGTTTCTAAGGGTGATGCCAAGCTGGTAAATTTGAGGTAGAATGCAGCATGTGAACAGATATTTTGACTCAAACTTTTACCATTCTTTTCTGATGCACCACTTGTGGGGGTTCATTTTAAAGCTGTTGGTGTAAGAAAAATTTTTACTTCGTTATTTTTCGAAAATCAAAAATTTTATTTTTCTCCATATAGTTAACACAAGGATGGCAGTTGTTTTGAATTTCAAGTACCGGCTAATCTTTGGTTATTTGTTTTTCCAGTTACAAAATTGCACGATGACTTTTTGACTTGATTCTGAAAAAGAATGGTTGAACATACCTTGAGGAAAGTCTTTCACATTTGGGCGCGTACTACCTTAACTGGGGTGTCCCTCTGTATTATAGTATTACAAGACAACTCAGCTATACCAGGGTTCAGAAAGTATATGCCAATATTCCCAAGTCGTAGCAAAAACTTTGCAAAGTAACAGTAGTATTTTGTTGTTAACAACAGCTTACATTAAAGAGGCAGAATTCCCTCCACACATCGTGCAGCTTGTAAAACAACTCAAACTACAAGAAGAACTTGAACGAAAACAGAGAGAAATTGAGCGCAATACCTGTAAAGTAAGTCACAGGGATGTAGAAAATTTGGGTTACAGGTGTATAGGCAGTTACAAGTAGTGTGTGTTGGCAACATTACACTTGTGCAAAAATGTCCCTATATTACATTGAACTGATATTTTCATAGACAGCTAATGTTAGTTACAACCAGTTGTTTTTGCTGCCTGTTAGCTATTTTCTACATCTCTGAGTCAGTCATTTTCCTTCTAACAGTCTAACAGAGCATAGCTTTAACAGGCCAGTAATGCTAACTTTTGATAATGTATTTTGCTATTTGCGTTTTTAATGTCAAACATAATTTCTTGTGCTACTCCTCAAAGCATGTTGATTTACACAATATTTCAGCTTGTCAACTCAGCCTGTACATGTGTAAAGTGCGTCGTTGTTATTGACAAGTGAATTCTGGTCTGGATCAGAATTCAAATGTAAACAATAACAGTTCATTTTACACATATAAATGCTATGTTGACAAGCTAAATACTGGATGTTTTAACATTTATGTTGAAGTAGAATTAGAACTTGCAATTGACATGCAAAATAAAAATTATGAAAAAATCATCAAAAGATAGTATTGCTGGCCCTTTAATGTTTTGCCTTTTCTGTGTACTTTTAACAAGAACTTCAATAAACTAGTACTCTTTCAAAACTGAAATTTGCTGGAAATTTGTAAAGCTGCATTGAAAGAGAAGAAATCATGCATTCTCAGCCTTATTCTTACTGCATATTTTCACTCTGTGTCTTGCGGATACTTTCAGCTTTGTAAGTCTTGGATGCAAAAACTGAAATTATTTAACTTGGTACAAGGACAATGTATTATGATCTACTTACGCATATCAATGTGTCATTGCACCAATCACAAGCATAAAGTGTTACAATCGTAAAGGAATCAACAGTTCCTGAAAACAGTTGATCAGACAGGGACTGTGTCATTCATGATGACTTGTTTTACAGATGACATTAAACGTCCATTTTATTTCCATTCTGCAGATCAAGTTATTTGGTTTTCATCCAGAGAAGAATAAAATGGTGGAGAAAAAACTTGAAGTTCACAAAGAAAAGACACTGAGAGATGCAACAGAATTAGCTCATGTGGTGAGTTACTCTGTGATATGGGGTTGAATACTGCCCACTGTGCAGAAATAGCGATATCAAGACCGCATTGAGAAAGCTCAGTTAGCTTGAGTGGGATGTGTGTTCTACCGGTATAAGCCAAATTGATGTGGAGTTAAAAACTGTCCACATTGGTCTATCAGCTTTATCCAGACTCCATGGTGTTAGCTACCCTTGTGAGCTGTGTGTCCTACGAGCCAAATTGAAACGAGATTAAAAAATGTCGACAGTGTAGTATTACCTTATCAATTCTGCCCAGAGTAACTTGCATGATGAGCTGTGTGTGCTAGAAGCCAGGTTTACACATCGGTATATACCAAGGGATTTTGACCAGTTTACGACATATGTGCACAGGCAATAACAAGTGCATAAATGGAGTGGTACACCCACTGCTGAAGTGGTTACTTGCTATTGTATCAGAATATTAAATTGAAATTCTGGCCGGTGTGAAACGCAGAATTTTTCTCAAGCTTAGAGCTTGTGCCTAATCCAACAATGCTATATTGCCAATATAGCATGGTTATTTTCATGTTTTGACCAGTCAGATCGCAGCATTTGCACCATCAATATATTGTTATGATGTAAAATAATTTCTGTAATGAATCTTGCTGTACAGCTTTTGGACTTAGATGAGGTGGTACCATTAGAGCTGTGCCGCTTGGTGAAATACGATGAATTCCATGATTCCTTGGAGAAATCGTTTGAAGGAGAAGACGATACCAGTATTGGGACCATCCTAGGTGGTGTGAAATCATCCTATTCTTTTGATTTGTTGATGGAAACAAGGAGACCAGAGCAAACATTCCAGGTGTACAAACCAGGTGGTGAGTAACTTTTAGCTCCTTATATGTCATGCAAAATATATAACTTAGTCCACTGACAGTCTGTTTTGTCAGTTATCTGTATGTATGTATGTATGTATGTATGTGTGTATTTATGTATATGTGTGTGTGTATGTATGTATATATGTAATATGTAGTTATGTATGTATGTACATATGTCTGTCTGTATGTACATATGTACGTATATACGTGCATATGTATGTCTGTCAACAGCAAAAAATTAAGATTACTGCACCTGTCACTACATTCTATCAAGCTATGCAGATTAAGAGAAATTTTCTGCCCGATGAATGATGAAATCTGACTCATTTTAAAAAGATGAATCAGATCATATTGACCTGCAGTTACGCTTAATTCATCAGTATGTACAACATCACATTCAGGAACATGAAGATTCATGCAGAGTAACTTTATTGAAAAATTCAAAGGTCAAAGTCACTAGATGCATAAGTAGTGCTTCTACTTTACTCACCCATACTAGATGCCAAATACCACCAGTATTTCCTACCATTGTACTGTGGAACATCTACTCAGGAACATGTCAGAGTTCAAGAGCTACACGTTGTGTACTTTGAGTGTAAAGTTTTATTTTCAGTATCTGAATTAGTCTGTATCTGTTGACATTTTGTAGGTGTGACCGTGAAAGTCTATGAAGTAGATATAGCAGCTGATATAATGTGCCCACCTATCACTATCAGAGCTGGTCTGTCAGACACTATTGATGAATTTAAACACTTAGTAGCAGAGGTAAGTCTATTTTACAGAGCCTTGATAATTCTGTTGTATAAGCACAATAGATTGCAATGTCACAACATACGTTGTAAACGTTTTACCCATAGACGGTTACTTATTAGATACGACAATGGAGCAGGAAATCTTCATAAAATCGGAAAGCCAGAATTCTTGCGTACATGAACTTACAGATTATGATTTTTGATGCAATGGTTTATTTTTGTCGACAAATTCCTTCAGGTAACTGGAAAAGTCTACAAGACTAGCATGCGTGTTGTGCTTGAAAGATACTACAATGACTTAAGACTGTTGACCGTTCCAAACAAGTCACTCAAAGCTGAAGGTTTCTTCAGAAGTAACAAGGTACGTGAATGACAGCATCCCCCCATGATGGCGCCCTGTGTGATAGCGCCCTCTGGTGTTATGACAAATTGCATTACTTCTTTTATAGACTTACTGTTTACAAATGTGTATATCTTACTATCCATATGCTTTGAGTCCTTAAGATAAAAAAAAGTGAAATGGTTTCTAGAATAAATATTTGAAGATATGACAACATATAAATCCTCTTATGACAACTGTATCAAGTATGTAAGTATACTGTCACAAATATCGAAGAATTGGAAGTTCCAATGAGAGCTGTGAATAAAGGAAAGTTCATTTATGCATTTAGAGTTAATGAAGAAGCAAACATCATGAGTGTTTTCAACCTTCAAAATTCCTGGTGGAGAATTGATCTGGAAAATCATACCGAGACAAATTGGAAATGTGTGCTTAGGTGTGCTCAGCATCCTGTGGAATGAGGAACTTTATGTCACGCAAGTTTTCTCTTGCACATTGTTTTACTTATCAAATTGAAAATTCTTATATAAGAGTGATACAAGGAGAATGGGAGGAATAGGCTTCTTTGGAGGAGCATCAAATTGTCGTTTTGTGTGTATGGTCATTTCCTTATGACTCTTCATGTGTTCATATTCAGGTGTTTATTGAGTGCCATGACGACGAGGACTCAAGTCGGCCGTTTTTGGAGTCCAGATTATATGAAGTGATTGACAGATATGCACACACTATACGTGTGTACATCTCATTACCCGCTCCCCTGCCAGGTAATACAGCTACATCCTGATAGAAATGCATATATATATATATATATATATATATATATATATATATATATATATATATATATATATATATATATATATGTACACGAACCATACTCTCTGTGCCCAAGTTCAGAGGTTGCCATAAAGCATTCAATTGCACAGGTCAATAACAGAAATATATACAACCATGGTAGTGGGCTATTGTTGATGAAGGCCGTAAGCGAATATCATTCCAGACAAGCATTTCAATAGCGCAGGTCAATATTAAAAATGAATAGTTATGTACATTAGAGGGTCAACAAGTAAAATTATCACACTTTCGTCAATAATTTACAAGTCAGTTATAAGCAAGGCCCTTTTGTACTGGTCATCATTTGAGGTTAGTAATTTATAGCTCTGTAATACTCACAAGTCATTTTTTTGTACTTTTTTTGCGGAATAATTTCACAGACCAGCCTCCAGCGTATGGTGACATTGAAGGTGAAGCAGGTGATATTAGGACTTTGGAAAACAAACTTAATGATATGCACCTGTCAGATGTGACCTCAGTGAACTCTGAAACTGATGGGGCTAAAGGTCACAGCGACCCACATATGTCAGGAGACAATGTAGGTCAGGGTGACCCAATCAACAGTTGTGACCTTGGGACTTCAAGTCAGGGTGCAACAGCCCAGGAGGGCTGCAGTAATGACCAGGACAATGAACTCACAGCAGGTCAAGGGTCAATTCCAGGGCAAGTTGATATTCCACAAACGGAGAATTGGGATGAGCCAGCTCAGAACGGGGAAAATGATAGTGTGGCCAATTACAGAACTGCGAACTGTTCACTGGTTGGGAATCCAGTACAGGTTTCTGACCAAACACAAGAATTAGATTCAAATCACTTGTCTGACTTTACCATGGCCAGAGACAATGCTGTAGATTCCACTCCAACCAGGGACACAGATCAAATAATCAATTCCTCAGCCGTGGCAGGGAGTTCAGGGGTCACAGGCAGGACAGATGACGCCCCTGCTGAAACCAGCAATACATGTGAACAATGTGATAGGAACAAAGAACAGAGTGACCAACAATCCATGGACTCAGAGAAAAATAATGCTAGTGTTGATAGCAAAACTGAGAATGTTTCAGAGAGTGAAACGAAAGACAAACGACACTCAAAAAGCAGAAAGAAATGGTATATAAATGTAGAAAAGTATAGAGAAGATGAAAACGAAACAAGTATGTATACGAGTCTCATATTCAACCATAAACAGTGTGTTCTTTTGTGTAGCTAAATGTTGTGTACGTAGAATAGAATTTGTAGTTTTATACCTGATTGACAATCATGTATGAAACTACGAATACGCGATGAATTCTCAAATGAGGTGGAATTTGTAAGAGATATTAGCAAGTTTTGAGTTCATAAAGAACTTGACAGGCTTGCAGTTTCTTCCTGACCACCAATGGTGAACTCTGACCCCTTTGTGATAAAGTATATGTGATGCATGTCTTTCGATATTTGTACAGATTTATTTCATTCCAACATTCCAAGTTGTTGAAGATCAACATTTTCACTTAGATCATTACAATCGGTACATCAGAACAACATGATAGCATTGTTTTTATGTGGATTTTTTCACAGTATTGATGGTGCATGTTGATAAACGTATAACATTAGGTGCTATCAAGAAATCCCTAGAACCTTATGTCGGTACAACATCCCAAAATTTTAAGGTGAGTAATGCTTTTGTGTGAGGGGTCAATGTGAGGAGGGAGCAGAAAAGAGGGCCGGTTGTATTTATTCTTCAGTGTGACTCTAGAGGGCTCCCTTCTGTTAGCAGTCAGCAATACCAATTTGATACACGGCCTGTTTCGCAACCTTCATTGGAAAAATTGAAAAATACAGTCAATATTTTGCATTGTGTATATAGATACAAGAGATATTTTCAAGAAAAGAAGTGGGTCTTTTTTACCACACCGACAGGCAGTCAATATGTTGTAATATTTGCAAATAGTGTTTTCATAAGGTTAGAGGACTAGTGTGATCTCCCAAATCCTTACAACAATTCTGCTAATTTCTTCAGTGTGGGGTGGGAACCCTAATAACATGACTGTAAACTCCAGTGGCACTTACCAGCCCATCATAGTGTTACTTGTAACAATAGACTAAAGCACATTGTAAATCACTTGTTTTCACAAAACTTAAAGGCCTACACATAATCATAGTTACTGTTATGTCATTCTGTACCTATTAGAATATTGCATTTTATTCCAAAAAGCAAACCCAGATTATTTAGTTATGAACTGCTTTAACCTTTTCACCCCCATTTCCCTCTCTAGGGGTCCAACTTTATCATAGACAACAATAGAATTGGCTTAAACCATGGTGGTGAAAGGGTTAAGGCAGACTGCACCTCAGAGACAAATTTTTCTAAAACTTCTCCACTCTGCTGTTGTTTGGACATTTTTTGAAGCCGATGGAGTAAATAAAGCTTTCATCATCTTTCTTTGAGGAAAATCAAAAGTTGAATCTTTCTCTTACACATAACACAGAATAGATTGGCCATGTAGAATTTTAAAAATTGGGTAATTTTAGGTAGTTTGCTCCACTAATCCCCAAAATTGCACAGTGACCCCTGATTGTATTCTTTAATATAAACTAGAATTGTTCTGAGTATTTGTTGGAGAAAGTTTGAGCAAAGTTAAAAATTTTACTGTTTCCATGGACATATTACATACTATTTATTCAATGTTTGTATGTTCCCAGGTGTACAGAGTATATCCCAATAACCAAGAGTTTGAGTGTATACGGCTAAACGAAAACCTCTCATCATTTGGAGATGATAGTAAACTTTCTGTCAGGCTTGGTAGGGCTCTGAAGAAAGGTGAATACAGGGTCAAAATATATCAGTTGATGGCCAACGATCCAGAGGTAAGTGACCAATCATAAACAAGCTTTTATGTTTTGATCAGAATCATACAAATGTGTGCACCTTTTTCATTGGTTAAATTTATACAAAAAGTGACCAGTCAGAATTTAGATTACAAGATGCTTACCTAGTATAATCCACATGAGATATTCATATCATTCGCTGATCACTGCGTCTCACGTGACTTGACTAGACGCAGCACGTAGTAAGACGCAGATACCAGCAAGCCGCCATTTTGAAATGAGACAGTTTTTGGTCTCCTGGAAGTTGTTGATTGCGCATGCCTTTAGATAGTGCATCATTTTTTATCGCGTGCTTTTTAGTCTAATCTGGTAGCTGCCAATATTTCAAAACTTGTAAGAATGTTAATTAAATCCTCGATTAAATTCTAGCCACGTTCGCATCTCGAAACTGTGATAATTTTAGCTTTACTTAAAAGTAAAATTGAACAGCCAATGACAGCGCCCCATGATTCAACCAATCAGATTTCGTAATTCGATACATGGCGGTTTCCCGTTACCTGCCTCTTTGTGCTTGTCACTGAGGCGGGGACCAGCCAATTCATATGACAGATTGTTATTTGAGATATGCACTTGATACCAGAAGAGCATTGTAGTGCATTAGCTAGAACCAGTTTCCTTTCACATCACCCATCCCTTTACCTGCCAGACAATATCACTTCCCCATCTGCGGAAAAGCAGTATTGAGCCAAAACCATACGTAGTTTCACCCACTTGGCTTGGTATTCTATAACAGCTTTAGTCTGTAAAAATCATATTTACAGTATCTCTGTCTTCAGGGACCTTCAAATCTTCAAGTCTTTGTTAAAATGCATCATATGGGACATGTTTTGCTTCACTAGTCTTAATCAACTTGACCTGATGGTGAAATATGAACTTGGCAGGTAAAGGGGTATATTTGAAAGTACCGTAAAGGGTCAAGTCAACTTCATCTGTCTTTTTAAGAAACTGATTAACTCAACACCATCGTATCTTGCAAAACCAATGTGAAATTGCCGCCTATCATACATCATAGAGGAAGGAATATTATCATATACCTACATCATGTGCCTGTGTAAAGCTATGGGAGAAAGCGCCCTCAGATCCATGCATTTTTTTTACGTATCACCACCCGGCCCGGTGCCCAAATATGGGCAATCGCGTGCATTTCTGAACTATCTCAATTCTGGTTACTCCGCACGTTGCTATCCGCAAACGTTCCATTCGTACACAAAGCCAGCGCGAGATAAGGAAAATGTCTGCTCGCTCAGATCATAGTTGCGCGTGGCGACAGTAGAGCCGCACAGGTGACATCGGCTTTTATTTCTAAATTCTAGTGAAATGGTGTGTATACTAAGTGCGTGCCTGTTCAGTATAAATTACAAGAAACTGACATCACATTTTTGTCCTTCTTACACCTCGATTTCAGCCTTGATCTCTGTTGGTCACGTAATAGTACGGATGTCGCTTTGCGCGTTGTAGAATTTTGCAGGTAAACAAATGACGTCATTGTGTATGTCAATCCGCGACGGGAAGCGGCTATCGTATTTATGAAAAACTGACACAAATAGCGATGAATATTTGATATCGCACGCATTTTTATCTCCTAAACAATGTTGAATATTATGTAAACTACATATTTATCATTCCATAAGGTATATGATAAAACCTTTACGGCCCTGATACGACTTTTGCGGCCCTTGGTCGTACGGCGTGCGGACCCTCGCACGCTCGGGCCCTTCCGCCGTACGACCTCAGGCCACAAAAGCCATATCAGGGCCGTAAAGATTATTATCAAACAAAAGAATTGACATGTTCACATAGTAAATGTATTGTTCTGCTTTGCAGCTGTGTAAATTATTATGTGAGTGGGTATTTTCCAAAGGAATGACTGTGTTGCAGACAAAAGACCAATTTGAAATTGCAGCCGAACTAG
>LD355545.1:31255-43071 GCA_001465055.1 Ptychodera flava | reverse complement strand
TCAGACAAACTGAAGGAATCTTTGTCTTCTGTAGATTGGTTGTCAACGTGATCATGCTGTGCAGTAAAATCTTCTCTATCCTTTTCTGTGTTAAGGCTGCCACACCCCAAGGTGACATGACCATTCTGGACAAGACTCTGTATTACCATTGTTGCCTCTGTTTGCAGAGTGAAGGGTATAGAAAAGTGCATTATAGCAATATTTCTTACAAGGGTTGAGTTAGGACAGTTAAATTTGGTAAATTAAGAGTTTTAATGATTATTCTAAGCGATTGACAAAACTCCAAAATTTTAACAGATTAATAACTTTATCACATGGAATAAGTCAAAGCGGATACGTATATATTGCATTCATGAGGGGAATAGGCAACTGAAGTTGTGAGTTGAAATCTGATTAATCATTTACTGAATTAAAGGTGAAAGACCAGTAAAGGACTGCTTATTGTGGATTCATTAAATAAGAAAAAATAAATGACAATGAAGCAAATGTTATTCTACAGAGAGTACCAGTAATGCTAACTTCATGTATTTTCAGTATTATGCACAGCAGTGGCAATTAATATTTGAGATGACAAATCATTAAATTTACATGATTTTAAAATGAACATGTTGCTCCTGACACTCATGCAAACTTCTTGCATTACAGAAATTTACTTATTAAGGGATACACTCAAGTAATTTTGAGTAGCTTTTAAGTAGCTCTCATGCATACTTATGGCAGACATAATATAAATGATAGACAGTGTATACTCCAGGTTTTTCTCATATCTCAATAGAGAATTGTCCTCCCTGCTTGAAAATCCTGGAGGGGACCAACAATACAGTATGCTAATTAGTTATGCAAATGAGGTTTCAGCCACACAAACAGATTTTTTAGGGGACGTCGATAATAAAAGCTGACGCACGACAAACGTAATTCTTAGGGAGGGAGGGGGTTAAAGCTCATTTTGTTTTGTGTGCGTCAAAATCGCATAAGGATATTCGACTATTGTTTTCGAGGTGCGACTTTGCAGCAAGAACGCAATACTCCCTTTGCGTTCATCGAGAACAGAATGACCACAAAATACGGAGACAGAAAGGACAACAAAAAGACATAAACGTGAAATAAAACTTGTATGCTTTTCAACGTGAAACATGTACGTGAAATATTTTCCCACGTGCAAAATATATTAAAATGTTCTGTGTCTTAAAAAGTGATACACGTAAAGTGGAGGTTTATCAATTAATGTGCACTTCCGGTATTTTTCATGGGCATCCGGATAGGAGAGATGCGAGTGAGTTTGTCAGAAATGGCATCATAATACGTCGTTTTACGAAATTGATTTCGCATAAGAACTTTCGTTTTGAGGGGGAGGGAGGGGGTTTCAAGTAAAACGAAGGAATTACATTTCTTGTGCGTCAGCTTTTATTATCAAAGGCCCATCAGTGACACATAGAGATACTGGCAGATATTGCAGATACCGCCCTGTTTAATCCCTTGAAAACACCAAAATGCTACATGTACTTGTATGTAATTCAACCAGTATCCAATGACAGCGTAATCAAACACGCTGTCATTAAACACGTGTGCCAGTATAACAGATGTGAACAAGTTTGAAATGCTGGCACAACGACAGACCATGTACTTAAACAACTGCTGTATCAACACACATGAAACCGAGCCTCATATAGAGCCTTATTTTTACCTGCTATCACTGTTTGGTGGAGGGACTGTGCTGCTATAGATGATGTGTCGTCTTGACTTTTCTGACATACGGTACTTGAAAGACACTCAAACGATTTTCCTAACACATGTAGTTGGTCAAACAGTCTTGCAGCTTTACAAATTGCTGAACATTCTGAGAAAATACAGAACACATCACTTACATATTAAGCCACACAAAATCAATGTATCATGACTGCATATGGCAGTAAAATTCATTTGGGTCAAACGTGCCGTGTCAGACACTTGCATACATTTCAAGCCTCACATACAACTGAGGTAAAGTGATGGAGATCCCTTATGATTCATTACGATTTTTACCATCACTGCATTGTGGTGTGATTTTCCTTGTTGCTGTTTGATATCTACATCGTATCACTTATTTGTCATTAAAAATTCGCATACATTTATACACATTGTATGAGGAAAACTACGGTAGAATTTTATTTGTAGGGTACCCTCCAGCTGTGATGTCATTTATTTTTAAATTTTCGACCACTGGCCGCGACCGCAGTTCAACTGTTGGTACATGCTGGCTGCAGTACTGTAGCTCGAGGTTTTGCCTGGGTATAGGGGTTGGACCGCAAAACCAGATTTGCATTCCAACCCAAATACCCAGGCAAAACCTTGACCTACAGATGTACAGCTAGGTACAAGCTAGCTCCAGGGTAGGTATTGCAAGAGTGTACGGCTTCGGCTACGCTGCCTCGCAAGTCGCGAGTTTGGAATTGACGCGACGTGGCCAAAGCCGGGCACTCTCGCCATAGCATTAGCTCCAGCATCCATGCACGGAGCTACTCCGTTTTTAGCTCCATGGTACAAGCGTCTATAGACAGAAGAGGCGTGAAACAATATATTACTTCACAAATGGACACATTCTGTAATCTTCGATAGACCGATGGGGACTACTTTAAGGGGCTGACATACATGGTGGAGTAAATACCTTTAGGACTGAAGAGAATGTCACATGTATATCTGCCACTGGAGAAAATGTTACTGGTCTGATACTCTCGACCCCGAAGAGTAGCGCTGTTATTGTTCATTATTCCCGCCGATGTCATCTTGATACAACGATTCCTGTCGCACAAACCCTAAAAAAACGTGGAAACACTCAGGAAATGTAACCACAGGTGAAAATAACAGAAGAAATGGCGATTTACAACCTCGGTATGCTGCTGGCGTAAGTTGCTACCTGTTGAAGAAGACCCATTCAAACGTTTGACCTTTGAACTACCATATCATTGTTGGGGGCGCTTTTCGCTGATGGGCTTGTGGCTGCCCGAGTCATCCCACAGGGCCTCATAAGTGCCTATTTAAGTCAATATTACAGCGTTTTTCTTTCTTTTTCAATGTTACAAATAAGCCAGCTGTAGAGCACAACACTAGTGTAGCTGTCTTTTGTGTAGCGGGTATTGGCATGTATAGTGCGTCCTCGTAAATGTGACCTTTAGTTCCGTGACCTCTAGGCCCGTCTCTAGCCATGCCTACTTCCTGCCCTGCCCTCGCTATGCTTACTGTACTATAGTACAGTAAACACAGCGACGTCTGTACACGTGGCCAGAAGGCATGGCCAGAGGAATTGGCTAGAGGTCACGGAACTTAAGGTCGTATTTACATATGATCACATTCCCCATTGAGGGCGCACTAGATACATGCCAATACAAGCTACACAAAAGACAGCTACACAAATGTTGTGCTCTTCAGCTTTATTTGTAACATTGAAAAAGAAAGAAAAACGCTGTAATATTGACTTAAATAGGCACTTATGAGCCCCTGTGGTCATCCTGTAAACTGTTCCTCCATGGATGAATACATTATGTTTCGAAAATAAGATGATTAACAGAGCTAAGAATTTTATCCCAAGTTTTCAAGCCTTGTAAGACTTGAAGGAGAAGGGTTCGTCCTGAAAGAATTTATATGATGATCTTTTTAGTTGAATAACTTCACTTGACACATTCACAAATATGTAGATTTGTTTTATTTATCACTTTTTGGAAAAAAATTATCTTTTTCAAAAAAAGTTGCTGTGTCCTGAACGCATCTATATGATGATATGGATTTTTATTTTGATATTTCTCTTTCGCTTCTTTTAGTAAAATGATTAATTTTTTCTGACAAGTTGCATTGTAATGATGGTCATTTGCTCTACCATTCATATTTATGTAGATTTGTTTCATTCGCCCCTTTGTTGGAATAAGTTTTTTTCAAAAAAAGAAGCTTGCTTGCTGGCATGCTGCAGTATATGAGTTACATAATCCGTAACATTATTCAGCTAAACATTTCTTCCAGAAATCAAGAAATGTCGAAATATAGACAAATTTAATTATTTCACTGTTTCGCACGACCATTTCCATTAACAGTGGACCAAATTTAAATCTTTAAGTTTAGATTTGTTTTGAATGATCTTCCTGGGATTTTTGACTCTGTTAATGACTGCCCTATCAAATTTGGTACACTCTCTATTAGTTGTCTCTTGTATGCAGATGACTTGCTATTAATGTCTGAATCGCAAGCAGGATTACAAAGTTGTCTTGATAAATTGTTTCATTTTTGTTCAAAATGGAAGCTTACAATTAGTACTAAGAAAACTAAGGTGATTATTTTTAATAAAACTAACAGGGTTCTCAAAAATATTACCTTACTTTATAATGGTATACCACTTGAGTTTGTGAATGAATACTGTTACCTTGGCTTTGTAATAACTCCCAATGGTAAATTTAAGGGCAATTTTCGCAACCTCAAGTTAAAAGCAACTAAAGCCTTATTTAGCCTATACAAGGGAATGTCTCACAATAATGGTTTCCCTGTCAAAGTTGCATTAGACCTTTTTGATCGTTTGATCGTACCCATTATGACTTATGGATGTGAAATTTGGGGAAACGAAATCAATGATAAGAAGAATTTTATGAATGATGTAAGTATCTCCTTTTACAGGTATTTACTTGGTGTTTCTAAACAAGCTCCACGAGCTGGTATTGTTGGTGAATACCCCATTCAGTTCACTGTTATACTACATATGATAAAATATTGGCATAGATTGGTTTTATCAGATGATATTCTACTACGTGCTGCATATACAACTGCTAAGCACCACTCCCAGTGGTTTGAGTATATTCAGTATATTCTGGATAATTATAGTGGAAGATCTATCTGGTCAAATATCTGTAACATTAATTTCACTGTTCAAACAGTTCACAGAGAACTGAAAGAAAGATATCGTGTCTCATGGATTAATGATTTACATAATGATGTAAGGACTCAGAGTGTGGACAAAAATAAACTAAGAACATACAGAAAATTTAAAACTTTATTTACTTTTGAGGAATACTTGATGGATATTACAAATATTAACTGCAGAAAATTGATTACCAAGTTTCGTATTTCTGATCATAATTTACAAATTGAGATTGGCAGAAGGTCTGCAGTCCCAAGAATCCCGTTAAATGAGAGATTTTGTACTTTTTGTAAGTCTTCTGTAGAAGATGAGTTTCATTATATTATTAAGTGTGACAAATATGTTCATAATAGAAATACTCTTTTCACTAGTATGAAATCACATTTTGAGAACTTTGAATATTTAAGTGACAGAGAGAAATTCCTGTACATCATGAATTTTGAGGACAAGAAGCCTCTTTTAAGGTATATTTCTAATTACACTACAGATTCATCCCCAGCAGCAGTCTTACCAGAACATGTGTGTAATGTTTGATTTTGATTTGCTCTACCGCACTTCCCGAAGTGTGTTGTTATGCAATAAAGTATTATTATTATTAATGCTATATTTCTGAATTAAGAATAACACGTTCAGCATGGTAGCTTTATCAACCAATCTTATCTTTAATCAATAAATGCACACAAAAAATTACAAATGGAGTCAATATGATTAAAATCAGATGTAGAGTATGATGACCTCTGTACTTGTGCGGTATTCTCTTGCTGTCGCCTCTGAGAGGTGACAGAGGTCGCCGTACTCTATATATGATTTTAATCAGATTGAAATGGAGTAAAATGCTCAACTGACACAAATATCTGGTTGTGCAATGTTGACAGCAAATTGAAATGAGAAATTTGCACCACGTGATTCTAACTTTCATTTGTGACATGGGATGAGGTGGGGGGCTCCGATGGATAACAGGTGGTTTAGATTTACAACAGTGTTTGGGGGTCAGACATTAAAAAAGACAGTTTGGGGGAGTTGCATTTTATCTTTCCAATACCACTCTCTCCTGTTGAGGCTGGACAACCTGCAAGTATTCGATATCAGCTAATTCCTTTGATTTGCATGAAGAACTAAAAACAAAGTCATTCTGACAGCTTTATTTTCTCAAAATTTTGACAGAAGACAAAGTAAGAAAATTTGCTGTGAAAAATAATTCAAAAAGGATGTGTTGTTATGCCAGATACCAAGATACAATTATAAGATTCTGTGTGAGAAAAACTTGCAAAAATGCTGAGTCAGCAGTTTTTCTTAGCATGATTTGTATGTCATGGTGTGCATTTCAAGTCAGTAGTGTTGTCAGCAAACCCTTGTTTCTTCCCTCATCACAAAACCATTTGTAAGAGAATGTTTTAGAAATCTACACTGAAAGGAAATAACACTGCTTTAGTTTCAATCGGCTCTCTTCATCTTTGAGTGAAGAGTATTTGTATATTAAAAATCCACAGAAAACCTCAGCCTCCAACCACATCTTACTCCATGAACTTGAGCCCTTTTTAACTCGGTGCTGGTGACATAGGTGCCCACCTGATATATTCACGTCAATGACACAGGACAAAAAATACCAACCTTTCAGGCATGACACCACTCATGAACTTTTTTCACAGATAGTTTTGTTGGTTGATTGCCCTTGATGAAAAAATGCAAACAAACCAAATCAAGTCACATACACTGATGTATATTTTCAAATAGTTCCTTTATTTCATTCACATGTCACTCTTGTATTTTTACATAAATATTGGTGTTTAATATGTCAATACATTGGTATTGTACAGCATTGTAGGGAAATTCTAAGAAAATAATAACAAGGTATCATGTCCTGGTTATTATTCTTGCATAATGTATACCTGATTCGATTTACCTCTAGTATCTCGACACCAAAAAAATCAGATACATTACGTTCAACTTTTCAATCCTGTCAGGAAAACTGGAATGGCTGTACTACAGGGTATTCAGTAGTCATTAATGATAATAAAGAAATATGAAAATATTATTATTATTATAAAGAAATATGAAAAAAAATAATATCAAAGAAAAATGGAAAATATTAAAAGTATTATTATTATCATCATCATTATGAAACACAATTGGAAACGTTGAATTCCAATGAAAATTACCCTGCCTCTTTCAAAAACTACTCTTTCTATAATAGTCTATTTCTTTAATAATTTTCATATTTTCCATATTTCTTTATAATAACAAAAAAATAATAATTTTTATATTTCTTTATTATCATTAATGACTACTGGTTACCCTATGGCTGTACTTTCACTGCCCAATGCCGTATTTCATACTCTGACTTACACAACTTCTGTTTCAGTGAAGCTAGATGCTGAGAGCTCAATATGACTGTCATAGTGATTTCCTAGTCTCTGCTCATTCAGAAATAAATACAAGAAAATCAGGATATTGATTTTGAGTATCTAAACTTTATTTATGTGATGTTCTGAAATGGGAAATGTTCAAATCTCAAAGTAAAGTCAGTGAGATTTTCATCTTCAAGTCTTCAAGCATATAAGGCATCCTAATTCAGTGGGAGGGTGTATTTTCTGCACATGTCAATGGAAAGGCAGTTATGGACAGCTCTACTTTCCCCTCATAATTGTTAGCAATCTCCCTACAGAGATTATAGCGGCCTGGAAAATTAAAACATAGCTAGGGAGTCTAAGCAGTAGCCACACTAATCTCTGCCACAGGGGACAGATTTCACCAACTTTTTGGGTGTTCCGCGTTTTTCATGATATACATTATTTGTCTTTTTTATACATAATACTTTAAACCAAAAAATTTAGATAAATTAATAATACACTAGTTTCAATATTGATACTTGATTCCGTGAACACTTGCAAAACATAGACCTTGCTCTAGGTTACATGGATGTGAATCAATGATTCAAAATGTATGTGCCAACGGCTGTCAGCTTTGCAGATGCGATTTTCAAAGTTTTAGCAGATTATTTATTATTTTTACTTGTGTATGTATTATTTTTAAAAGTGTGCAGAAATTGCGATCTCTAGCTAGATAGCTCCTATCAAAATCTGCTATTTTCGCCACATTTAAACAGCTGGGCATGCACAGGACTGAAAGAAGTTTAGAATATTCAAATTGTCCTGCAGCAGAGATCGGTGGGGGGCGTGTGGTCAACGACTTGGAAACCCTCTAGCTTGGTTTGAATTATCCACACAGAGCTGCTGCCCCTAAGCCCTTTAATCTCTGTGTGGAGATTGAATTGTTGGGTAAATGTCAAAAATCGGTAAAATCAGTATGTATCACCTCATGGACTTAGAGATATAGATAATGATGCAATCCCCCCATTTAATTTTATACTTTACCCATTTTATGAATAAATACCCAGGGCGCATTATCAGAAAACTCCATTAAGACTTAGAAGATTAGATCTGTAGAAATGTATTGATCACAGCTAGCGACTTATCTGTCAGGATGTGTACACTAAGGGAGCCCTCACTTGTGTATTTTTTTAACACACTCTTTGCATTCATACAGTTTGACACTGAAGTTGGTGAATCTGTGCTCCCTAAGACAGCCCTTAATTGTACGGTATGTTTTACCGCAATATTTGCATTCACATGGTTTGACATTGCAATGGGTCAATATGTGCTCCCTACGTTGGTACACATGTGTGAATGTTTTACCACACTCTTTGCATTCCAAATTGGTGAAAATGTGCTCTCTAAGACGGCCCTTAATTGTGAATATATTAAACACAATCTTAGCATTCATAACGCCTGAGGTCTGAATGGGTCAATCTGTGCTCACTAAGACTGCTCTTTAGTGTGAATGTTTTACCACACACTTCACACTCATATAGTTTGAGGTTTGAATGGATGAAATTGTCTCTCATAAGAGTGTTCTTCCGTGGACATGATTTACGACACTCTTTGCATTGCTAAGTAAAAACGCAGCAAGACTACAGATCGTAGCTGTATCAGTGTATGGCATAGTGGTACCACGATAACTGAAACCGCTGTGGAAACATCGCGTAGTAAACTTGTCATTATGGATTGTTGCGGTGCAAAATATCAAAACACATTAAAAACTATATAACATAATACAACATGAGCTTGTGGTGTCCATCTGTGCTCCCAAAGATATCCCTTACTTATGAAAGTTTTACCACAATCTTTGCATTCATACAGCCTGAATGGGTCAATCTGTGCTTCCTACAAGTGCTTCTATCTTTGAAAGCTTCACCACATACTTCACACTCATATGGTCTGAGACCAGAATGGATCAAATTGTGGTGCCTAAGTTGGCCCATATGTACAAATGATTTACCACACTCTTTGCATTCATACGGTTTGAGGCCTGAATGGATCAGTGTGTGCCTCCTAAGAGTGCTTCTATCTTTGAATGTTTTACAACACACTTCACACTCATATGGTCTGAGGTTTGAATGAACCACATTGTGCTTACTAAGAGTACTCTTTTGCTTAAATTTTTTACCACACTTTTTGCATTCATACCGCCTGAGGTCTGAATGGGTCAATCTGTGCTCACTAAGATTTCTGTTTAGTGTGAATGTTTTACCACACACTTCACACTCATATGGTCTGAGGTTGGAATGGACCAAATTGTGCCTACGAAGGGCCCTCATTTGTGTAAATGTTTTACCACACACTTTGCATTCATAGCGCCTGAGGCCTGAATGGATCAATCTGTGCTCACTAAGAGTGCTCTTCCGTGTGAATGTTTTACCACACACTTCACACTCATATGGTCTGAGGTTTGAATGAATCAAATTGTGGTGCCTAAGTTGCTCCATACGTACGAATGAGTTACCACACTCTTTGCATTCATACGGTTTGAGGCCTGAATGGATCAATCTGTGCTTTTTAAGATTGCCTCTATCTTTGAATGATTTACCACACACTTCACACTCATATGGTCTGAGGTTGGAATGAACCACATTGTGCACACTAAGACTACTCTTGTGCTTGAATGTTTTACCACACTCTTTGCATTCATACCGCCTGAGGTCTGAATGGGTCAATCTGTGCTCACTAAGATTTCTGTTTAGTGTGAATGTTTTACCACACACTTCACACTCATATGGTCTGAGACCAGAATGGATCAAATTGTGGTACCTCAGGTGGTCCATACATACAAATGTTTTACCACAATCTTTGCATTCATATGGTCTGAGCCCTGAATGGATCAATCTGTGCTTCCTAAGATTGCTTCTATCTTTGAATGATTTACCACATACTTCACACTCATATGGTCTGAGGTTGGAATGGACTGAGTTGTGCTTACTAAGATTACTCTTTTGTGTGAATGTTTTACCACACTCTTTGCATTCATACGGTCTGAGGCCTGAATGGGTCAATCTGTGCTTCCTAAGAATGTCCTCTTGTGTGAATGTTTCACCACAATCCGTATATGCATGTGGTCTGTTCTTTCTTTCAACATTGCCATTCAGTGCACTTTTCCAAACTAATGTTGTACCACTTTCTGTAGAGAAATAAGACTCTTGTATTTGCAATGGGCAATCCTTCACAACCCTTGTTTTCCAATCACCTCTTTCACACTCCTGGCTCTCATTACTGCGTACCTGTACCAGTGCATTCTGTGAGTTATTTTTATCTTTATTCGTGTCACTCTCAGACAAACTGATGAAATCTTTGTCCTCTGTAGATTGGTTGTCAACGTGGTCATGCTGTGCAGTAAAGTCTTCTCTTTCCTTTTCTGTGTTAAGGCTGCCATACTCCAAAGTGACATGACCATTCTGGACAAGACTCTGTATTACCATTGTTGCCTCTGTTTGTAGATAGAAGGGTATAGAAAAGTGTATTATAGCAATATTTTTACAAGGATTGAGTTAGGACAGTTCAATTCAGTAAATTAAGAGTTTTAATGATTATTCTAAAAGCAATTGACAAAACTTCAAAATTTTAACGTTAACAGATTAATAACTTTATCACATGGAATAAGTCAAAGAGGATACATATATTGCATTCTATATATGTATGTGCATACTTATGGCAGACATAATATAAATGATAGACAGTGTATACTCCAGGTTTCTCTCATATCACAATAGAGAATTGTCCTCCCTCCTTGAAAATCTGGGAGGGAACCAACAACACAGTATGTTAATTAGTTATGCAAATGAGGTTTCAGCCATACAAATCTTAGTGACACATACAGATACAGGCAGATATTGCAGATACCGCCCTGTTTAATCCCCGGAAAACACCAAAATGCGACATGTACTTGTATGTAATTCAACCAGTATCCCATAACAACATTATCAAATACGTATGCTAGCATAGCAGATGTGAACAAGCCTGCAATGCTGGCACAATGACAGATCATGTACAATCACCACTGCTATATCAACACACATGAAACCCTCATATACCTTACCTGCTATAGATGATATGTTGTCCTGATTTTTCTGACATATGGTGCTTGAAACACTCTCAAACAATTTTCCCAACACATGCAGTTGGTCAAACTGTCTTGCAGCTTTACAAATTGCTGAACATTCTGAGAAAATAAAGAACACGTCACTTACATATTAAAGCCACTCAGTATCATGACTGCATATGGCAGTAAAATTCATTTGTGTCAAATGTACTGTGTCAGACACTTGCATACATCTCAAGCCTCACATACAACTGAGGTAAAGTACTGGAGATACCTTATGATTCATTACGATTTTTACCATCACTGCACTGTGATTTTCCTTGTTGCGGTTTGATATTTACATCCTATCACTTATTTGTCATGTATTACAAATTCGCATACAGTTTTACACATCGTATGAGGAAAACTATGATAGAATTTCATTCGTAGGGTACCCTCCACCTGTGATGTCATTTATTTTTAAATTTTCGACCAATAGCCGCGACAGAAGTTCAACTGTTGGTACATG
>LD355542.1:172279-184769 GCA_001465055.1 Ptychodera flava | reverse complement strand
CTGAGGCCAATAGCCTGTGTCGTGGTGGTGAGAATAACAGTTATGCCAAGGCTGATTCTGGCCGGAGCAGCGTCAGGTGGCATCCAGAAGGAAATCCACGACAGGACGACGAGGGCGAACGTCGGGCAGTAGGTACTGAGGAGGTAGTAACCGAGCTCTCTGGTAAAATGGAAGGAGACTGCAATACAGGAAAAATTACCTATTCGGAACAAAAGAAATGAAACGAGGTTGGAACAAAGTCGTTAAAAATAGAGCTATAACAAGCGTTTCTCGACTCAAGAGTGTTCCGGCATCTTGGGCTAAATTCAACAGTTTTTTCGACGTTATTTTTCAATTATTGTTTTTGTTTTTCGATGATTCAATGGCAGATGTGAACGAGGGTGATTCTATGAAACGCGCAAAGCATGATGACTGATAATGTCAAATTCTCGCTCTGATAGGCAACACATATAGGAAAGAGGGTTGTTAATTCCTCATCCTCGTGGTAATTCCATTTTGGCGGGTTTTTTTTCAACAATTACGGAAATATTAGCCACGCATGGCAGGAAATGTCAATATCTGTCGGGTCACACATATAAGCACATGACATTTCTACAGTGAACTTATCGCCGTCATATTACTGCGCGTCAAAGTTCTTTCATGCCGTTTTACATCTCTGTAGTTAGATCTTGTGAGCTCAAAAGAAGTAAAACTTTAAGAACATGTTACCGAATCAGGTTTGGAAGAGACCCACGACGGGAAAAATAGCATTCAATTTTTTGCCTTTCAGTTGTGACCTATTCTTCACTAATTTGGTGCTTGGCTTTGAACTTGGTAATGATGGACAGTCTTTAATTTACAATTTCGTTCATTTTTCGTGATATGGGATGTAACTAAAACGTGTTCATCTATGATTAAGACTTCATTCGCGTACCTTTTGGGACGCTTATTTCATTTTCATCGGAGCATTAACGCCCCGATACTTTCTGCCTCATATTGAAAAGTGACCGTTATTTTTTATACTAACCCTGCATCATGTCTCTTTTTGTTTGAATATGTATGTTCCCTGTGGCATAATGGTCTCACCCATGACCGGTCAAATCATCTTGAATCGCGCAAAATAGGGTATTTTGAGATTTATATTTTATGACAAGTTCTATAATGAATTTATCCAAAATAGAACTGACACGCTTCTGCAGAAGCACGTGATCATGTCGATATTCAATTTTGTTATAAAGTATGCATCAAAAGTGACAAACAAAATGACTCGATCAACTCAATTACTGCAAGACACCCGCTACTCTACTAGAGTTATATGTGTGCGAACTCGAATATTTTGCGCGGCTCATCATTGGCATCATTCTTATCATCCATCGGGACTGGTTTGTCGCTTACCTTCAGTAGTTGCTTTTTCCCCATTTTTATCATGCCTCTGTAGGGTCTGGATTTACCAAATAACCTGTAAAACTGACCTTGACCACACCACCAGCAGTCGATACAGAGCAACTGACTCACACCAAATTTTAGGAAAATGAAAAAAGCTGTATCTAAAACATGTGTTCACTCTTTTACTGGTGAATAACTTACATTTTAACACGCCACATAGGGCCTACTCAGTCCGTGTTGCGATTCGCGAGAACACGTCACGTGACGAGAAAATAGATCTGTTTAGTCCCCGCTGAATCGACAACAGTGACGTCAGAGGGTATTTTTGAAAGACTTTGCCTAGGGAAAGTTTTTTTGCCAAATTTGGAAAAGTGCTTGGTCACGTGACAATGCACGTTGTGTCGTCTGCAGCTTTGAAACATTAACAACGGCGGGTGACTTGAACGTGATGAGCGCTCGGGGTGAGCGACTAGCCTCTGTCTATTACAGCAAGAATTTCCATTTCAACAGCGTAGGAACTTGAACAGCTCATCGACGACAAAGATTGAAGTGCAACTAAGGAAGTTGCTGGGTATGCTTAGGATATTTTTGTGAAGAAATTGGTATTACTGCTACGGCTGAGGAGAAATCGCCAAGTAAACTTCTCACAATGATGGATTTTTGCAGTGCATATCAGAACACATTAATAACTATAAAACACCTATAACCTGATCTTTATTCGGGCTATAGCACCTGTTGATTACCCCTTCGTGGCCGTGTATTGCCAGAGTATCGCTATACCCCTTTGCCTACGGCCTCGGGGAGTAAGGATGTGTTTCTTGTAACGCACACCCCCTGGGAACAATAAACGGGCTTCATAGTCCTAATGACTAGGTAAAAGGTGTTTAATAACATCATTGCAGGCGAAATAAGTGGTATTTGTATCTTCATACCTGTCCAGTATGTCTTGTCACATCGTTTTGTCTCTGTTGTAACCAAGGTAAACTGTGTCACTGGTAGATTAGGGTTGACCTGGACCGCACCAACGTCGTCATCATTCCTCCATTCAAACATCAGCTGATTAGTGGTGTATCCAACTGTAGTTTGAAAAGATATTGCGCGGCACAATTATATTACCAGATTACCAGCAACGGTAAAGGAGTACAAGGCACTACGGAATAATTACTGTCGTCGGAATTTAATTGCTCACTAGGGACAAGGACAACATTGAGCGCGTGAAGAGCTCCCATATCGATAGAGCTCTGGTGTATTGTTGTTTTTTTCAGTCGATTCACAAGAGTTGATCGATTACATCTGATTGTCGGGCTGTTTTCCCCTTTAATACCTCCTTGTTCCTATTCATCTCAGCAAGCCAAACATTTGAGTTTTCGTGTTATCAGTGATCACTTGTACCATCAGACAACACGACCTCTGTACGAAAAGCCAAGCAACTCGTATATAGTGCAAGAGGCCAGGTGATGAATGTGCCAGCGATAATATGCAATTCCAATATGCAGGTTGCGTCGACGAGCTGCATGCTTAATATTTGGAAACTATTTCAGGGAGCAAACCAAGAAACTCTCCTTTGTACTCGAAAAAGTACATAGATTCTTTTCGTTCATCCTTTGAACAACAGCTGGAACCTTGCAAAATATGTGTATAAGGCTCTATTTCGATCGTTGTACATAAATATAAGGGAGAAAGCGCTTCGGGGACAGATATTCGGACTCTCAAACTTTTATAATTCTTTTCCGATCTACCACTTGCTTGGCTTCATTTTAAAGCTCTTCGTGTAAGAAAACTTTTCATCGGCTTAGTTTTTCGAAAATCCAAAATTTTATTTTTCTCCATAGAGTTAACACAGGGATGGTGGCCATTTTGAATTTTAAATATCGGTAAATCTTGGGTTATTTGTTTATCTGGCACCAAAATTTTCAAGGTGATCCCCGACTTTTATTCTTGATTTTGAAAGAGAATAGTTGAAAGATTCCTTAAGGAAAGTTCGAGCAAAAGTTTAAGTCTTTCACTTTCGAGGCGCATACTACCTTCAGGAAAGAGAATTAATCTGATATGGGCATTCAACTTCATCGGGATTCATGGTCCCCGTACGCTACTGTTAAACCCTACGTCATTGGAAGACACGGATCATGGGAGCATTTAAGATCATCAACATGATAACAAACAACAAGGCGCATATTCCGTAGAAGCCATCCGTAAATGCGATAATACACATTGTAATTAAATACTAGGATTCGAAGTCAAACTCTCTAGTATATGTAGGTCAATGTTATCAGTTTACGCGCTCAACGGTCGACAAAAATGTATTTCCTGGATTAATCACTCGTTGAGTCTATCTCATCACCTGGAACTTCATGAATTTTTTAAAAACATTTCTTAGTCCATCGATATCAGTTGTTTTACTGCTTGACGTGTATGTTTACATTTTCACAGCTATGTTGAGTATCACTGGATCAGTATCCCTCTCGGTTACAACTATATTTTGTCTCTAATTTAACAATTTCTTGCTTTTTCACATGCAGTTTACGGGGACTAATGTTGAAGATACCTGAGAAAATTGATTTTGATCATATTTTAATTTTAAAATTTCAGTAACTTTGAGGAAATTAGACGAAGTATATAAACTGCCGGTTGTGAAGTTTAAAAATTTGCACGGCGATGAGTAGTCGTAGTCTATGGTCCTTGACAATGAAAGAGAAAATTCTTTGGCAATTTATTTCAAGACTTACAACTTTCTAAAATTTCCGATATGTGAACTGCCATGCCGTGTAAACTATCATCATAAAAGTAAAACTAGATAGCATTTACAATTATTAATATCCGGGGAGACAGTCGAAGGGAATATGCTGCAAATATAGACTTTAGGATGATTAATGCGGGAGGGCTCTGAGTAGCAACCAGACCAGTGGCCCGATGATATACAGTTTTGGCGGCGCTCATTCTCACGCGGGACTATCATCAAAAAAGTCAGTTCCAGCTTTCTTTCCACAAGATATGACAAAAGCATAGTTTGGCTGAAAGTAGAATGTGCCATGGGGACAGCTTTCGGCCTCTCAAATTCTCACAATCCTTTCCTACCACACTCCGTCTACCACTTACAGGGTTCATTTTGACGCTCTTGTCGTTAGTTAAGTTTTACCGTCTTAGTTTTGCGAAAATCACAATTAATTTTCCCCATGGCGTTAGTACAGGGATAGCGGCCACTTTTAATTTGAAATATGGATAAATGTTAGGTAGTTTTTTCTTTAGTACCAAAAGTTGGATGATGACCCCTGATTTATTCTTGTTTTGTAAAGAGGTTGGTTGAAAGTTTCCTTACTAAAGTTTGAGCGAAAGTTCAAGTCATTCAATTTCAAGGCCCATACTTCCTTAACTTAGCCAATAAGCAGTGGCAAAATATACAACTCACAACTTTCCATTTCCATCTCACAATCCTGGTGATCCATAGGGAAGCGATGGAGATCCATATGGCACATCAACTTGAGGCTTAACCTGAGAGAGACAGGAATATTCGGGTTTGTATTTATCCTTTTGCCTGAACGGGAGAAACCATGTCACTGATAAACTTGAAACACAAATCAGAATGAGAACAACCCTGTTCCAACGTTACAAAGAATATAAAAAGGGGCTTGAAGATGAAATGTGTCGATCGATGAATGCATAATTGTTTACATTTGCAAATTCAAACACAAACACGTATCTACACGCCACGTCAACAAATTTGCAAACAACAAATGAATGTAGTAAAAGAGTGACAAATAGATAGAGATCCTTACATGGATGAGTTCACCAGCAAACAAACCTGAGCTAAATTTGCACGTGCCTCTGTGTTAAGGTGTATCTGTGTATTGGGTTAACCCAATATGTAATAAAACTTTCATGCATTGTCTATGAAGATTTTATTACATATTGGGTTAACCCAATATGTAATAAAACTTCTATGCATTGTCCAGGGAGATTTTATTACATATTGGGTTAACCAAATATATCTATTAAGTGTCACTAAGAAACATGATGAATTTTGATAGCTATGTTATAACAATGGAACAGCCGACCATAAAGTACCATTTTATGGAAATATGGTACACAATATTTAGCAAAACTGAAGAAAACTCTCTGAAGAGAAATCAAAGAACCCTCATTACTGCATGAACAAAATTAGTGTCTTATTACTTTACGGAAAATTGACATTAGTTTGGTAGATGATCGAAATATATTTACAATGCCTTAATTTTTGGTTTGCTGAAGATACCTGCTCATATGTACATTTTTATTTTTTGAAGATCATTTGCTAAGGGAGCTGCTGTAACCAGTCGATAAACGATAAAGCATTAATTGCTGATTAAATTTGCTGTGAATTCGGATTAGTCTTGCAACTTTGCGAAACTTAAAAATTATCACCGGCTTCATCAATTTTTGAAACACCGTTGGTTGTTAAGGGGCATTGTCATGGTTGCTAGGCATATTTTGTCTTATTTTCGTAAGTATTATATCTCCTGTTTAGTTTTGAACACGATTAGAACTAATTTGGGATAATCAGATTTTCATATTTTTCAAATTTCTCAAAAATGTTAGGTGCCCTATAGTTGAATGTCGCAATATGACAAATTACTCATAAAAACAAGTGTGTACTATAAAAAGAAAAGTAGATGAGATTACATTTGTAGATGAAATAGACATTACTTCACCATCCAATTATCCCAAATTAGTTCAAATCGTGTTGTTGTTTCATATTGAGTTAGTATTACATATTGGGTTAAGTGTTATTACATATTGGGTTAGTATTACGTATATATTGCTTAATATTATTGGGTTGTTAGTATTGGGTGTTATTACATGTTAAGTTAGTATTACATATCGGGTTGGGTATTACTACATATTGAAATTGATATCATACAGTAGGTCAGCATCACCTATTTTTCCAATAAATTTATCAGAGCCAAAAAACAGCGCATTAAGTTTCGGTAAATTTGTGATAATTAACACAATCTTATCACCAAATGTGTCTTTTACTGAGTATTATTTGACGATACGTTTCCACAAGTTCAATAGAACATTTTAAAATTTTAATGGTACCGTATCTAAATTTTTCATATAGCAAAATCTATCCATGCATAAACCTATTTCTTTTCATGATTTATTGTCAATTTCCTATTTAAAATTCTGTTTGGTGATATACATACCGCCCGTTGGTGTCACTGTCCGGGGAAATGGGTATCCATGCGTGTTCCTAAACTCACGGGGAAGGGAGTGTTTTTTATTCCCTATCACTGGTCCGTGAAATCGAAAAAAGGGATACTTTTCCAAAAACCTAGCCTAAGAAAGGTTTGATCCCAGGAAATAACCAGACACTCAAACTTCACCGTAAGTTTCATAGTGCGTTTCCTATGCTTTGATCTGGTTTAAAACTGTGATTCGAAATCTAATGAATTTTATGAGTTTGACACTTCTATTCCAAAGTTAACAGTTTCTTTTAGACTCTGATGTGTTAATATATGTGAAAACACATCATAATTCAGCATTGACCTGACTCTAATATTACGTCTTCCTCTCCTGGATTTGTAAGTAAGGGTATATTTTTTGGTTGTATTTTCTCCCATATTTCTCAAAATAAGGGTGTCTTTTTTGTTGAAAAATCCCAGGTTAGGGGTATCTTGAAATTTTGTAGAACGAACATGGATGCCCATGCTCTCTGAGAGTGTCACCACCGGGACATGCAGTAAATTTTAGTGCGGCACCCAGTGACCTAGCGAAGACGCCACAGTCAAAACCGCTCGGCCAAATCCCAGGCCTTAAAAAGAGTGATTCAACTACGTTGTGACAATTTTACTGACTGCGAACCCTCAATGATTGCAGATTAAATTTTCTATTCATTTCCAAACAGTGCGCTGAACGATTAACAGCAGTATTCTTTATGTGTCTGAATGGTGTTAGATGCAAAGAGTTGGGTTACAGAGTCTGCGATTGTCATAGCTTTTCAATTTTTCATTATAATTAATTAGTCAAAAGGTCTAGACAACAGTGTTTTCTTTTACAAATAAATACCTGATTGTTTGGTGGTTGCCAAGGGCATGATAAAAATCTTGAGATCATTTGAAATTGAATTTCTTGCTGAGGACGTGCATATTGTTGCTTGGCATTCTTAGCATTTGATCACATTTGCTGACGTGGATAATTATCACCATCTTCATTCTCAACAAAACCTTTGAATGGTCATTGGTTACTTAGGGACGTGGTCATTGTCGCTATAGGCGTATTTTTGTTTTATTTTGCTCAGCATTACATCCCACGTTTATTGTTATTACATGTATGGTTAAGTGTTATTGCATATTGGGTTAGTATTATATATCGGGGAAAGGTTCCAAGACAAGAAATTGACCTTTTTAAGCAAACAATTTTCTAGTGGTTAATAAGCTCAGAACCCCCGTAAATTGTAAATTATACATTTTCAGAAAGCCTAGATATAGGGAAAGCTTTTGATAACCATAGTGTCACTATTGTTTACATAACTATCACGTGACAGGTAATTTGCATAACCTTTCAAAAATCGGGTTCCCCTATGTTTTGTTTCAATGCTTTGAGATATGTGGCTGACATTTGTGTGAGTGCAAGCTGTCCTAAGGATCTTCATAAGTATGTCTCATAATTTTTTTAAACCTTCTTAAACAATTTTTATGCCAGAGAAACTTCCGGAGCGGTGAATTTAACCCTAGTTGATTTCTTTAAAATTGTGCTCAAATAAAAACTAAGCAAGAAGTAAAAAATCTGAGACAAATTCTTGAAGGGCGTTGTGACAGCTTGCATTCCAGCAAGTTTGAGTCAGATATTTTGAAGTATTGAGACAAAACATAGGGAAAACCGATTTTCGAAGGTTATGCAAATTTCCTGACACGTGATAGTTATGTAAATAATGGTGACACTGTGATTACCAAAATCTTCCCCTATATATCTAGGCTTTCAGAAAATGTATAATGTACGAGGGTTCTTAGCTTATTAACAACCAGAGGATTGTTAGATTAAAGAGGTCAATTTCTTGTCTTGGGTTATATTACATATTGGGGTAAGTGTTATTAAATATTGGATTAGCATTACACATTGGGTGAATTATTACATATTGGGTTAGTATTACATATTGGGTTAAGTGTTATTAAATATTGGGTTAGTATTACACAATGGATGAATTATAACATATTTGGGTGACACAGTTGCAAGCTGTAGAATACTCTGTTGCGACGAAATGACATTCGTATCATTCGTGCTGCATCAGACATTCGACTTCGCGTCGTATTTTATGCAGTTCAAATGACACTTTGACGCTTATGTTAGTTAGCTACCCCTGAATGCTGAACTTTTGTGTTACCTTTGGCTTATCATAACTTCTCCTGTGTGTATGATTCTCAGAAGTTTGTTTTCCACAGTAAGTTCATGTTGGGTGCCTTGCTTCTCGTTCGTAAAGAACAAATCTGGTATCCACAGTCGCTCCATCAGACGGCTGCTGCTCGGGATTTTCCGCCCGGAATGATGACGAAGTCTCGGGTCGGTCCAACTCTGCCTCAGAAATATGGTCACACCGTAGTCCTGTGTACAAATATAAGGGAGCAACAGTAGGATTTTTAAATTGTAGTCACCATAGAGTTGTATCATGTTGAATTATATATTGAAGTAGAGCATTCTTTATGTGCTGGAAGTTGTCAAATTAAACGCAACTATATTCAACAAATTTGCTATGATGTCGATAACAATAATCAAGACGACACAGTAGTAGGTTTCTGTTCACTGATCATAAAGTGGACTTCAAGTGTAAGATTGGTGTTGTGTACTGGGCACATGCCCCGTATTTGATCTGCCAAAATCTGAAATTATCCAGCTCGCTCATGGAATTTCTCATGAATACTGCTTTGTGTGAAACCAGACGCATGAATCTTTATGGTAATGAAACAACATAGCATCTTTCTGGAAGGATATACCCAATTACTGGAGTTTGTTATGAGACGTGTCAGCGCATGTGTACGCATAATGCTGCGCCGACATGTATATGTTGGGGGACACAGAAAGGATATCCGCTGATACTTACCATGGTGTACTCCTCTATGCTACTTATGATGCTGACGAATACATCGCAGGTGACTACCGTTGGAATCTCTATCTCCTCTGTACAATAACAAATTAAAAATCCTCATTATCAGAGGTAGGGTCACAGAAAAAAACAAACCTGTTTCTTAAATTTGTCACTTCAGCAGATGCATTCCTATCCCCATGTACACTCTATGTTTTGTTCAAAGGTCTGAGAAATGACGACCGAAATTATCTTTTTTTTATTGAATCATAGCAAGCAATAATGCTTACTCGCAATAAAGTTCATGACAGCTATAGTATGTGCACGTTTCTGGGTCGTGTTAAGGTAGAACGCACCTCGGGAACAGAAATTCAGGCCTTCAAATTTTATCACTTTTATTCTGACCGACCACTTGTGGGGGCTCATTTTGAAGCTCTTGGCGAAAGAAACGTTTTCACCGTCTTAGTTTTTCGAAAATCGGAATTTTTCTTTCTCATAGAGTTAACACAGGGATGGCGGCCATTTTGGATGTCAAATATAGAGAAATCACAAGTTATTTGTCTCTCGTACCAAAGTTTGCACGGTGACCCCTGATTTTTATTCTTGCTTTGGTAAGAGAATGGTTGAAAGTTTCACTGAGGAAAGTTTGAGCAAAAGTTTAAGTCTAATTTTCAGGTAATAAAGTTAATCAATCAATCAATCAATCAATCAATCAATCTTTCACTTTCGAGGTGCATATTACCTTAAGGCGGTATGCCCCTCGAAAGTGAAAGACTCAAACCTTTGTTCAAATTTTCCTCAATAAAACTTTCAACAACACTCCTACCAAATCCAGAATAACCAGATATGAACTGAATATGCTCACGTGTTTTACAACAGGTTCACTAATAGTGGTACGCTTCACAGATCAATAAGATATCTGTTATATCACTATATGTAGCAGGTTTTATTAACTTCGCACAGTACTCTCAGAGTTTAATCACTAATTACAAAACTTTATTTAATATGCAAATGAGCTGTTAATTAACTTGCCACCGCTCAATGTTTCATGGGACAATTAGATATCCATTAGATCAACATTTGTAGCACGTTTCATTTGATTTCATGCTGTAATTTTAGAATAATGTAACTAATTGCAAAGTTCCTTAAATATGCTAATGAGCCCTAAATTAACTTGACTTTGTTCAATGTTTCATAGCACAATTAAATATTTATCAAATCAATATTTGTAGCACGTTTCACCAAATTTGGTGCCGTAATTCCAGAGTTATATACCTAATTACAAAGTTTATTAAATACGCAAATGAACCCTTAATTAACCTCACACTACTGAATGCTTTACAACACAGTTAGATATCTGTCGGATCAGTATATGCAGCAGTTTCATCACATTTGATGCAGTTATTTCGGAGTTATATGACTAATTATAAAACTTCATGAAATATACAAATGAGCTAATTATTAACTTGACACTGCTCAATGCTTCTCAGTACAATTGGATATTTATAAGATCAACATCTGTAGCAAGTTTCATCAAATTTAACAGTGTAATTTTGGAGTAATATCACTAATTACAAAGTTCATTAAATATGCAAATGATTCCTTAATTAACTCCACACAACTAAATGCTTTACACCACAATTAGATATTTGTCGGATCAGTATCTGCAGCAGATTTCATCACATTTGGTTCAGTTATTTTGGAGTTATATAACAAATTACAAAACTTCATAAAATATGCAAATGACCAATTTGTTAATTTGACACTGCCAAATGCTTCGCAGTACAATTAGATATTTATCAGAACAATATCTGTACTCAATTTCACTGACTTTGGTCCGTAATTTCAGAGTTATATACCTAATTACAAAGTTCATGAATTATGCAAATGAACCCTTAATTAACTTCACACTACTAAATGCTTTACACCACAGTAAGATATCTGTCGGATTAGTATCTGCAGCAGATTTCATCACATTTGGTGAAGTTATATCGGAGTTATATGACTAATTACAAAACTTCATAAAATATGCAAACGAGCTATTTTTTAACTTGATACTGCCCAATGCTTCTAATTATAGTGAGATATATATCAGATCAATATTTGTTGCAAGTATCATCAAGTTTGGTGCAGGAATTTTAGAGTTATCTCACTAATAACAAAAGTTCATTACATATGCAAATGAGAAGATAATTGACATGACACTCACAGTGTCATGATAATGTTCTGAGATTGTCATCTGTGAAAAGTTTTATGAAATTTTGTGCAGTATTTCTTTATATATGTCAACACTGTCATTACCGTCTCCATAGGGAAACCATCGTACGGAAAAAAACGATATTGCATAACTTCATTAATATGCAAGCCACACTAACCAAAATCTACTCAGTTCTTGCAAGTAGCATATGGTACCTGCGTACTAAATCTGACTTGAATCTGTTCAGGCATTTTTGAGTTATCGTGTAAACAGACAGACACACACACACACACGGACAGACAGAGACACATCGCTATGACATTAGCCCACGTGTTTACACACGTGAGCTAAAAATCAGGGGTCATGGTACAGGGTTTGGTTCTAGAGATAAAAAACACTTGACATTTTCCGATGCGTGAAATTCAAAATGGCCACCATCCCTGTGTTACTCTAGGGGGGAAATAAAAATTTTGACATTTGAAAACCTGAGACGATTAAACTGTTACTTATTCAAAGAGCTTGAAAATGAGCCACTACAAGTGGTAGATCAGAAGAGACTTGCAGAAATTTAAGTCCGAATATCTGTCCTTCAAAGCGCTTTCTACCTTGAAGAAAATTCTTCCTTTTCTGTTCAATTTTAGCAACGTGAGCATCTTTAAGGGGCTGCGTTATGCGTTCCTAAACTTGTCATTTCCAAGACATAAGATAATCTCATCAAAATGCGACATATGGCTTTAGTGCCGCGTCACTATAGAGCTCAATAGAACATACGAGGACACATTTTTGTGTGAGCCGAATGATGTGTGATGGCTTTCAAATGTTCAAGAATACGACACGGTTTTAAGCGTCCCACCATGATTGTAATGCCTACCATT
>LD355542.1:144951-160794 GCA_001465055.1 Ptychodera flava | reverse complement strand
CTAATTGGGAATGTTTCTAGATAAGGTGACTAGAAAGAAAACATTATTAATGCTATTTTTATGTTTTTACTTCAAATTGCTCTGTTTTGTTGTTTCAATTATCTTTGATATCTTTTTAATGTAAACATCTTGCAAGTTTGTTCTTGGCTATTATGAAAGCAATTTTATTCCTTTAATATCGAGGACTCAGTGTCTGTTTTTAAATACGTGTCCAGCTTGTGACACAGTGTAAATACTACAGCTCAACGAGTACGGTTATTAAGGACTGTCACCTCAACTCTTTCCGGACCAAATACTTAAAATGCAAAATATTAATTCATTTTTTTATCTTTTTTTTCGCTATGGATCAAGTGATGTTCGCAATCACCGTCTTACCAAATGTAGATGAACGTGCCCTCCCACAACCGTCTCTACCTGCTTCTGTATCACCCAAATATGTAATGATTAACCCAAAATGTAATACTAACCAAAATTGTTATAACACTTATACCCAATATGTAATACTTACCCAATATGTAACAAACGACCTAGCGGCCGATACAGGTGTTACGTAGAGAATAATTGTTTTTGACACATGTGTTGATGAAGAAGGTGGAAATCTTTGACAGCTCATTTCTTCGGCCAAAAATAACTGCAAAATGCACAATTGAAGATTTCATCATACAATCAAGCTGCAGCACCTGAGTAGCCAAAGCGTTGTTTTTCTTCTTTATTCCTGATGAATGCAATGTAGCTGGTGTTCGAACACATACTAAACTCGGTTTACTGGAGAGCTATACACCAGGTACATTGTAATTCATCAGGAACAAAAACACACATGGCATTGACATTGCAAACTATGGTGATTTGTTTATGTGTCCCTGTCTGAACGTTGTGATGTGTTGTATAACTGAAAGCATGTAGCTGATTAAATGTGAACAAGACTGCATCCAGCACTGCTGTGTTAATGTTGTGAAATCGCTGATACACGTTGATTAAAACAACGCCTCGGCTAATTTCAAATTTGACAACTATCGATGAAACAGATGAAGGCGATAATAATTTTAGGTCAGTGATTGTGCTAAAATACCAAGTATGTCCACCAACTATAAACATGCCCTCACAGGCATGTAACTTTCGATTTCATTGGTACCTTAATTTTCATACAGCGAAAAATTCCCGTGAACACACACTCACATTTCTTTTCCCTATTTAGCGCTACTTTCATGACGGAAAACTGTAACGATTGTAAAAGGTAAAAGTTATGGCTGCAGGCAAAATTCCTCTATTTATTTTGATGAGATAGTTCACTAAACAATTCTATGTGGTATTCCTTGGGTACAGGAATAATGTTAGTCGTCATGGGGAGTCATAAATTATGTATTTTTCTCGCTGGATAAGACTTTTTTATGAAGTAGTTATTCAGGCAATCGTGACTGTGTTTTCTTTTGCGAAGGCAACAAGGCAATTTTAAGGGCGTTAAAACAGTTGCCATGTATGTTCACATTTCATTCTGTTTTGCAAATACAAATTTACAAATCGACAGGAATCATAATCAATTCACTTATCTAAACTGGCTTAGCTGAGAAATTTTCACCGATATCGTTGGTTCCTGATCGCAAAACAATCGCAGTATGACAACATTATTTCATCTTTTTTATTTGTTTGTTTACAAACTTTTGAGGCAACCAACATTCACAAAAACCAAAACGGTTATTCTCTACTAACACAACACATATATCGGCCGCTAGGTCGTTTGTTACTACATTGGGTTAGTATCACATTTTGGGTTCAGTGTTACTGCAGATCGGGTTAGTATAACATGTTGGGTCAATTATTATATATTTGGGTGATACAGCTGTTACTATGCTTGTTACTCACGACGTCGCTGCTACACGTCTTAATAACATCGCGGATACTCCATATTCTCCGCCCGAACACTCGCTGTCAAAGACATTGAGATTCACCTTTGTTCTCTGCCAAGAAACAAGAAGATTACTTATTCCTGACATGAAATATCCAAAGTAGGGTGTCGGGCAAGATCGTCCAACATTTCTGTCAAACAATTATAACGGCTGCATTAGTTTCAACTCATAAACTTTTACATTTGCCAGTCCATCAAAATATCGCAATCGAACATTTTCTGCCACGAACAGCTTCAGTGACTGTACAGTCACAGACAATGCTGTTTGGCAGTCGACGCCATGGAGGAGATGATATCAGTGAATACACACCTCAGATAGGTGCTGACAATAAAACCAACTAATAGTCGGGATTGACTCTCATGGGCATTGGTCACTACACAGCAAACTAACTCTTATCGGCCAGGATACACAGAATTTAGTTTAACGCACCCGAGAAGGTATAAAATTATATACGAATCAGATTTACGTTACCAAATTTACCAGTGTCAAATCCTATATTCATGTTTCTATATTTTGCTTGTCTCTGATGCAAGGAAACAGTGAGCACCGACCCCGCACGTTATTAGAACCACAGAAACTGACCTGTTTAGATTTACAACTTGACAATACCAGAAAGTATCGCTGCCACAAATACAAGAAGTAACCATGCACACGCGACTACGATAATTCACTTCTGCCAGTCATTTTGCAAAGTGAAAAAAACCACACATGCATCATGAACATGATATGGAGACAGTAAGAATACAAGAAGGTAAAACAAACTAATAATTGGAATAGCAGTATGCGATTGGCAACATTTTAATATTAAAGGGAAACAGTCATCGGAACTGCGCCTGTTGCGAGTTTCTTGTTTACAAACAATATATTTCCTGCACGATATCTAGATGTACCTCATCACCATCATGGCTGTAACATTTAAATTATACGATGTAGATTATGACAGACATGTTTTAACTTTCATCAATAACCATCATACCTTGGATACAGTGCTTACATTGGTCGTGTGGGTCCCATACGGCCTTTGAGAGGAGTTCCGATGACTGTATCCCTTTAAAATACTGCTTCGATGTAAAAATTATGACCGAAAATTTGAAGTCAAGCATTAATCCCTCTATATACACTCTTTTATGTTAGCGAGTTTTGTAGTCCAGACGTTTACTTTATCGAAAATTCTGTCAAGATTTATTTAAAAGCGGACGAAAAGGCATAATTGATGTCAAAAGACTTTCATCTAAGGATGTGCGAATACGACATTGAAGATAACTGTTCACTGTTTTCAAATGAAAGACAAACCAAAAAATACTCCTGGATGCAGTTCGTTGATAATGTATTTTCAATCCGTAGCTGATATCTGCAAGATAATGTATAGTACCTTTTAATTAAAAAATTACGAGATCATCAACAAACCGTGTAAGAGACATCCGAACGATATCTCTCGACCTTCCGTTTTGACGTAAAGTTTTACGTAGATAGGTGAGCCTTAGTGAAGGATGTCTATATGGATGACGTACGCACAGGATGCCCATTGACCTTAATGCTCAACGACAGCGGTATTTAACGCCTGCACAGAAGATGGTTATTCGGCTGACAAATATTTGCGTATCATGATTATCTTAATCAACCGTTTTCGACCCGAAGAAGTCGTATATAAAACTAAATGAACAACTGTACATTTAGTTAAAACATTTTCAATCGATCAATCTAAAACTGATAGCGTTACACCTTTCACAATCTTTCTGATTTCCAGTTCACAAGTAATATATAACATATACAATATATATATATATATATATATATATATATATATATATATATATATATATATATATATATATATATATATATATATATGGTAAAAATGATAACAAGTGGAACACAGGACTTAGGCGTTACTCAGAGTTTCACGCTACATGTGCTCTCTGTGGCGATCATCAGACGAATAATATATATATATATATATATATATATATATATATATATATATATATATATATATATATACATACATACATACATGTGTGTGTGTGTTTACTTATCTATTTGTTTGTGATTTGCCATTTTGCCAAGCCACTCGTACAATTTATTCAATCTTTGACAAACGCATTCAAACAAACATGTTAAGATACATGTATCGCTTTAGACTCCTATAGAAAAGACCACAATGGCACTGCCACGGGCAGGGTGCGTACATATGTACGGCGCTTTTGACTCCTACCCCATCTTCTTTCGTCTCGTGTTAACGTTTGTTCAAGAAAAGGTTGGTAAAAAGTAGATTTTTTATCCTGTTTTTGACGCTAGAAGTTTTGACCCAAAAGCAAAGCAAATTTGAACTATCATTTTGTAGAGTGTTGACATTTGCCGCAAACAGACTTTTGACAATCTCTTTTTTTAAAGGAATAGAGTTAATGCTTTGTAGTTTAAATTTGTAGAGTACAATTGTTTACCGCAGAAAAGATTCCCAATTTGTAGCGGTAACCTGCTTTCGTGACTGCCTTTCATAGGATAATCTTTAATTATGGTACGTGCTCGTGTGATTCAGGTAGTTTGCAGTCACGCTGCATTTAAACATTAGACAGAACTAGCACTAATATACTGCATATAAAATGTCTCACCATTTAGATATGTTACATCGCGATAACGCGAAATTCGCACATGCATTTGACTTAATTTCCATGCCAGAATACATCGTAAAGCTAGCTGAAATAGTGCAGCATATAACCCTCGCTCGTCTATTTGGATTTCATTCATTTGTATTTTGCTGAGTCATTCAGCTCGATTAGAAAAACAAAACAATGAAATTAGATATAAAATAACATTTTAACAGTATGGCAACTTTATTCAGTGGCTGATGTACCTGTAAAGTAGCATTTTTTCTTATTTAATCAAAATTTTAATGTGATAAAATGAGCAAAACTTAAAATGAAACGTGGGTTCCATCATCGAATTCAAAACGGATGTGAAACTCCCTATGTGTGACTGTACATATTAACGATACTCGCGTCCTTCACAGTATTATTCTCAAATGTCACTGTGCTCCCAGGGGAAATAAATATCATTTAGACTGCCATAGTCTGGCTATAATAATTTTTCATCGTTTTCTCCTGTCACTTTCTATAGCAAATTGTGATTCGCTGATTATGAAGTGATGATATCAGAATCTATCCATGCCTGTATCATATTACCACCAGAGAATTCTGCAAACCTTGTTGTCCAAATTCTGGGGCGTAGGAATGAATTCTTTGGGGCATGCGTTAACTATTTTCTGGTGATTGATTTACGAAAAAAAATAAAATGAAGAAATTAAATAAATGATTCAAATAGTTAGAAATAGATCAATATAAAGTGTAAAATATGATAATTAAAGCTCTATCGCTATCTCTAATGTTTGGCCATTCTTTCATTTTTGTGTTTTGTGTATTAACTGCAGCAGCCTAGCCTGTCGAACTCCTCTCCGCATGACATACCCGGAAGCTACTTGTGTGCAAGCATCATTCTTATCAAAAATTGAAGTTAGGTCTCGACTAAAATTCAGCTGAGATGTAAAGTGTAAAAATGCCCGTTATAGTAAAAGTAGTTTTGTTGGAAAACAAAATACGGGGAATGTTAACTTTTGGTGCCTTACTGCAGTAACATGTGTAATGTATCTTGATGAACAATTTAACATACTCTCTATATGTGTCGAGTACAATTAAGATTGAATTGGATTGAATTGAATTGTTACCGACTGATCGACAAACTGTGAAGTTCTTCTGCTGCATAGAATACTTACAAAATAGTGTAATTAGCTGACTTCTTATATCTTGATCAGGCTTCTTCTTTGATGCCATTATCAGTTTTCTAATATCTTGACCTAAAGTAAAGAGCAGCATCAAATACACATATCAAAAAGTGCGGGATAAGGGTCAGAAAATAGTTTCAAAGCAGTAAAAAAGTAATCGCGATCCTTATTACAGAAAAAAAATACACGCAGAAACATATAAACGTCCTAATGAAAACATACACTGCGACAAAATCGCCTCGCAAAATAAAATGTCCAAGTCATTACATAGTAATGCAAAGATTCATCCATTGTGGTAGACAGTTGTATACGGAAAATGATGGAAACAGCTTCAACAGCTTTATAGAGAAACATTACAGTAACTTTCAGGAATATTTACAATCTGACCTCTGGTCTTTCGTTCTTTTCTGTTCATGATAATTATCATTATTATACTTTATTTTAGGTCCACAAAGACCCATATCCAACAAACAAAACAAGAAAAAAATACTGAAAGAGAAGGCTGGGAAATTAAAAGAACACACCACTATTTACGATTCAATCTGTGCACATGAGCACACGATCACGAAAGCATTTCTCGCTATGACGTAAAAGTACCTACGAGATCCGTACGAACGCTCACAAGCGATCAATGAACTCTAGGAAAGTATTGAGACACCGTACAGGCAGCGACGCCAATTGAAAATGGATATGGCCCCAGTGCTTCGATCCAGTTCCCGGTCACGGACACTAAGGAGGCTACGTTCGAGGACACAGGAACTCCTATAGATTCCCTGAACTGGGATATCAAAGCCATCTAGGTCTACTGTGTGCTAGAAGTACTGGGTCATCCTTGGTCTGATGATGAATCAGAATAACTCTGATCACAAACCAAACACACAAACGGTCCTTTTCAGGGTGACGGCATCCTCCAAAAAGAGATCATCCGTTGAGTAATATCTTACCTCTGACAGTTACAGAGAAAGTGTTTCATATGACTACTACATGCGGACCGATACCCGCGTTTTCATACGCTGCGTTCACTTGTTTTCATGTCACAAACTTGCTACTTTCTACGATCATGGATTTTGTTAAGTTTCGTCTGATTGGCTACATGACCAGGCGATAAGTGCAGTCTCTCAGCCAATTGCACTTTATGTTCCATCATGTGACAAAATGTGTGCCCCCCCATATGTTTGATTATATACTTTCGAGCAGAATCTGTGGGTTCGTCATTCTCTAGATCCATTGCTATTAGACTTATATTTAAAGGGTCTGGATTTCCATATTCTGGTAAATTTTCAAATCAAGATATTTCTCCATCTTTCAAACACGGAACTAGACACACTATGGAAAAATTGCTTTATATGTTAAAGGTTTTTCTTTGCTATGTGAAGTATAATGACACTCATATTTACGTGTTTTGTTCATTTTCTGACAGTTCGCAGTTTGCCATTGGAAGTGTTCGCTTTCTGAAAGTTTGCAGTTTTACAATAGACATTTTGAAAGGGAAACTTCATCTTCTACTGTTCATATGATAGATGAATATCTTTTTATGTGTACGATTTCTCAAACTTCTTTTTCATTTTCTTCCCTTCGATTAATGAAATTCTGTTTCTCTGCTTGTATTGGGTATTACGTAGCCATGACCCGTCATCATCGACACTAACCTTGTTGCCGCTTTCCAATCCAAACTAAAATGGGTAGACGTTCTCACAACGTAAGAGCTATGAGTTTTGCATGATCAAAGTGAATACTACTCCCTGGAGACTGTTATTCGTCCTCTAAAATTTTATAACGCTTTTCTGGCCCTCTGCTCGTGTTGACTTATTTGGAAGCTTGTGAAGAAAGTGAAGGTCAAAAGTCCGGATTTTCCTAAAAACCGAAACCTTAATTTTCCCTTTCAGTTAACACTTGGTAAAACGGCTTTTTTCAATTACAAATATTGAGTGTTGGTAAACTTGAGGTTTGTTTTTCTGATTCAAAACCTTGTATGGTAACTCCTGCTTTTTTCCCTCGTATTTGAAAGAAAACGGTATCAGGTCTAAGAAAACAAATAATTTTCTGGTTCGAGGCACGGAGTACTTTAATGTCACTTTCAGTGCAACAAAATGCTCAACGTCAAGATACTTCGATCAAAGTTACATGTACCCGTGGTGGCGCTGTATACAAAAGTGGAATCCGATCTAAACTTCAATATTCATCAATTTCATCCCTATAGATCTTTTTTGCGTTTTCATCAAGTTGTTTATGGAGGGAGGGGTGGGATCTCTACGGATTTTAAAACTTACTTCGTGAGAAGATTATTTTTCTTACTATTTGTATTCAAATTGTAGAGTACAATATACAAGATAAAAACCGAAAGAATGCGATATGTAAAACACTCTTTCTTAAATTGTCTTCTTCTGCATTAGCTACAATGCAAATTCGAACGGTCATATGAGAATTCTTCGTTTAATACAGTATTACATCTAAAATGGTTATCATTTTTCTCGAGAGACACCCTTTCAAGTGTTATCGCATCGGACGTAACTGTTGTTGTTGTAGATTCTCTAGTGTATACTTCCAAGATCCATTAATTTTTCCTGTTAATTAATTACGGAATTTTCCGACTCTGTTTTCTCACTGTATAATGAGCAATGCCCATTAAAAAGTCATAAGTATTTAACTCCCGTAGGAGAATTGCTATCCATAATAGATGACAAATTTCTGTAGTTAGTCGTGAAAATCGTTGAGTGACCCATATTTTAATTTCAAAATCTGATTATTTTCTAAAGCTAACTGTTCAAACCTTTTGATAAAATCCGTCCGAGTACGAAGAGTAAAATGGCGCGCACCTGTAGGGACGTTTGTCCAAGCGTCATTATGATAGCAATCTGCTCGTCGTGGGTTTCTTTCAGCTTAATTAAATTGAAAATGCCCCCGGAATAAATTTGAATCGTAATGCGGCTTTAAAGTCATGTGAAAACTTACCGAAGCTCGCACTTTCTGCTCACAATGTCTGTTGTATTAGAGATTTGCTCGAACAACAGGCCCTATGGTACGGCGGCAGCTGGCGTGATCTAAAGGGTGATGTGAATCACCTATAGCACCATCACTCAAACTATCTTGTAAAAAGTGTAGTGTAAGGCACAAGTCTGTGATACAGTTCGGTATGCTAAATTTGTAATCTACTTGTCGTTTTTTATTATTCTTGAACTCCAGACAAATCTATTACTTAACACAGTTGTGGTTGTGTATCGTGTCCAATCCATGCCGAAAGTTGTAATTTCTATTTTACTATTTTGAATTCAATTTCACAACTGACATTTCTCCCCACTTTCTGTATTATTATTCTATATTCAATTTTACAACTCGACTTTCTGTCTCTTTCTACATTCTACTACTCGACCGGCTACCTCATCATTTCACAGTTTCATAATTCAACATTTTATTCTTCTAAATTTAATTTTACATTTTAACATAGAAAATTCCCATTTCGCTTTTCAAAATTTCACGTTACACTTGTCATGAAGGTTGAATCTTATGACTGCATATTTACGCAAGAAGAATTCAGTCTTGGAGAATTGGTCTTTCGCAGAGTTGGAATTCTTCATGTTGGAGCGACCTCTATCGATGTAGGATCGGCTTTTCATGACGTCCTATAAGACTCAGATTCAGACCCATATCTCACTCATGAGACCTCAAGAACCTTACCCATTGCTCTTCTGAAGATATCTTTTGATTTGTGATCGTATTTGTTCCGTTCTATGTATTTTTCACGATTTTAATTATTACGTTTCTGCAAGTCGACGGAACTGCAAATCATTTCGACGGAAAACATAGGTGACTGTACTTTCATACAATCAGAGAGTACGCAGAAACCCTAATGCACCAAGCACCCACATCAAGGATCATTTATTTTGACATGATGAGATAATTCACCAAATTTCCTCATCCCTTTTTGCATGGAATTACTTTCTCCTTCAGTAGTAATGCACAAAATAACAGATACTTTATCAATGTGTAACTTTTTTGGGATTCTCTTGGCAGGAATGCATCATTTAGAGATACTTGCATAGCAATTCTATAGCGAGTTACTTTCATAGAACTTGTAAGACTTACTTCTACATGTAGACTGTTACTGAGAAGCCGATGCCAGTGCATGCTATTTTTTTTCTTTTTTGCCACTGTTGTCAACAATTGATAACAGTTCACAGTGTTGGTCTTAATCCGCTGTACTAGATATTTTTAGAACATTGAATTTGAAAGAGGCAGCAAAGTAGACATGTTCAAGGTTAGCGTCGATGACGATGTATCGCCTATGGATCTGAAGGAGGGTCATGGCTTCGTCCCAGCCAATATTGATGAACGGATACTTCTGAAGGGAAGACAAGAACAAGTACGAGAAATCTTATATTTAAAAGGCATTCTTTCATTCCTAAACCGGTGAAGTTTCCCTTTCTAAATTTCCCTGTAAAGTCGTATCCTTTCTTAGCAGCAAAATTTACTTCACATTTGAGTTCAACTCTGCTGTTGCTTGTAAATTCTGGGCGATATCTCTGAAACCATTGAAGAACACACAGGTTCTGGACCACATGGCTTCAAAATTTATCATCATTTAACGGTTCAGAAGATCATTTTTGATCAGAGTATAAACGTTGTTTGCCACGGCAGCAATGCATTCAAAAAGAGGCACCGTGGGACAGTGGTTTAAAGGGTACCAAACTCACTATCGTATGCTGATGAGTACGAGACCCGGCACGGTGTTGAGCCCCTGAGCAAGGTACTTTACTCTTCATTGCTCCATTGGGTAGTAGGCCATAGGCACCTCATCCTGCAATTAGGTTCGCCTGTTGGATGAATAATAAGAAAACAAACAAAACCAAAAAGATACCGACGATTCCACTTTAAGAGGACTTAGTATGGACCAAAACACCAAAAGTAGGCTGAATAATACAGCCCAAATATAACTTGAACGAAGACAGTAACATCAAATATAACTTTCAAATATAATATTGGCAGAGACAATCAGTGCAATGGCAACAGTAACGAGTTTGTTTCTATTTTGTATCGTTTCCATGCTTTTAGAGCTTTATTATTGAATTTCTGATTTCGATGGTAAAGTAACTCACCAGCACAAACGTTAAACGACATTCGTCACGTTGAGGGCGCAACCACAAGTAATTGTATAAGAACAGATCCAATCTCTTGACAGCAACTTTCAATTAGTATCATGCGACATGTTATCAACACCATTGTATTGCGTTTGAGAACATGTCCATAACTGGTTGTGTCCACGATACTGACTATGAGCAATACTATCGAACACATTTGCGACTAATACAATTTAAGGTTGAAATTTAATCAATCAGACGGTATGACCTCCACAGGAATTTTTAAACCCTATTAAATCAAAACATTAGCCTTAAGAACATTTGCATGTTTACTTTTGGTAATTATTTTAACCTACAACGATATAGTTAATCCTCTGGCTGACGTTTGACCCCTGAATCCAATTTCCTTTACCTTGAAAAAAGTTATTCCATTACTAAAAATGAAAACATTGGCGAAAATTTTGTGAGAAATATACAGATATTTCACGCGTTTTTGCAAGTGGACATCATCTTAAGGGCTATAAAGTCTTGTACGACTGGTAAGCTTACCCTGCCTGATTGACCGTTGCCGTGACATGTATATTTTTAACATTTAGGGAGTTCAAGGGTCAAAATACTCATGAAATAAATCTATAACGGATAATAAAATTGCCGCCAGCCTTTGCTTTTCACAAAGTCTTGAGCATTAACTCCAGATAAATTATATTGTGACCCTTACCGCTTAACCCTATCAGCTTGAAACTTACTTTGCAATGGCTGTGCTGTTTGTTCCACAATATCACGCGATTCTGAAACGCATGTCGCCAGTTTTGTGATCCAATAATGATGAGCAAGTCGCTCATTGTCCTTGAAAATGATGGACACCAGCTTGACAGACGCCAGGGAATGTGCATACATTATACAGTGTTCTAGAATTACATTTCGGAGCCTCACTGGAAATCTCTCTGACAACCTTTATATCATATAAACACTGACAGGCAAATTTGAAATTCCTGTAGGAGTTTCGTTGGAAATGTGACTTTGATTACCGCGTTTGAAAGGTTTCCTTTCGGCTGATTGATCCATGCCGCCGCTTCTTATTCAAATATAATTTCTATCAGAAGCATTGCGGATATTACTTGTTCACGATTATTTCAAAGGAAGCCTAAATTATACATTCTAGCTCTAAAAAATACGTCCATACTGCCAGATTTGCAAACTAATCAACACACGATGGCCGACTTCATTTAAACATGACCTAGAAAGAACAGTATTGTGAATTGTCAATGTAATATGTCCAGTGTCAATTTTAACATGTCAATGAAGGTCTTCAGCAATCTTTTTGATCAAATGTTTACAAATGTTCTATATTTACTCAAAAGGGAGCATACACAATGACCAAGACATAATATTTTAGAAGGCCGAACACAGACATCGGGTTATCAGACACGACCGTACCAAATATTGTATACTACCAAAATTAAGAAAATAAGAAGAAATTGCATATTGTAAATGTTTACGTTTTTGCTTTTCACGGAGCCATCACCTTTACGTGATGCATAACTCATATTTCTGTTCTGTTGGTAAAATACATTTTCTAATTCTATTCCAAAATTTATGTTAAAATTAGTAGTGTTCAGCTTGTGGGCGCCGCCTGTATTGGTATCATGACTGATGTTGTCGCTGAAAATTGAATTCTGACCCGCAATGGGATTAGTTTGTCAACAAAAACATTACATGTTTTGCGCACTGCGCCGCGTTGGCAATGAAAATACTTCGCATTTCAAAATATGTTGAGTAGCAGAACAAGATAATGTATCACTTTTACATCATACCCTGTTGTCTCTTTAGCATGGACATTTTGACAAAGTTTCGCCACAGTTTTTAAGAAACACAGATTGAGCTACAGGCGACTGCTGACAGTCCTGTCACAAAAAGAAGGCGAACATGATGCACTAGGCGGGATAAAGATGAACGTTTCCAAGCCACGACACCATAAATTCTGATGAATCCGTGATACGTAACAGAGTTGTTAATGATAATTATTCCGTCAGTCATCTTAAGTGACGCAAGGAGCTTGCACAAGTACAGAAAACTACCCATGTTGAATCACGTAGAGATATGTTGTAGAATTAAATTACCGAACGCAACACTATAACCTAAATAAGAGTAAGTTGGGGCCAAAGAAACAGAAGCGAAGATTAAAGTCAACGCTAAAGCATCAAGTGGCGAACTGATACAATCTAAGGATAAATTAATAAAATTAGTTCTGTCGAAACGCGAATACATAAAGCATGGTGCATTTAATTATATTTCTGTTCGTGTGAAAAATCATAGTAGAAAATAGAAAAAAAACCGGATACGACTGTTCAGTTGATTCATAAAGGCAAATCTCATGAGACGCCACAGACTAATATATGAATAAAAACATAATTTCGTGTCCAGTAATCATTGATGACTGCCCGGCAAGCCATATTAATCTAACGATATGATATTCATGGTCGAAAGACACTATGGCCTCGTGATGGACGTCAGCATCTCCGTCTGATGTGTTCTTTATTTCCAGACAGTTAAACGCGTCGTGTTTCTTTTGTTTCATTGACCCTAAACCAAACACTTTCTGTTAAATCGTGACAATGGCTTCATACTCAATACTAATTTAAAGCAAAAATGGTGCATATTTTCGTACTAGACAAACGAATTACCTAATTAATTTTTTTCGCAAACGTATTTTTTAATTTCTTTCAAATGCACTTTGATACCGTGTTATCGATACAGTCATGATCCCGTGGCTCTGTACATGCTCACGAAGGGTCTAATAATTGTCGCATGCGATCAAGAGATGATTTAAATAAATCAGCTGCAAAGATCGTCTGAGATACACACATACACTTATCAGGCTCTGAACTTTTTCAGGACAATTTCAATCAGTTCATTAAACTCGTACGTATACGGTCGATTACGGTCGTCTGAACTAACCGTGCATTGAACTGTAGCTGATTACCTCACAGAAGTCAGAAGCTAAATGCACTTTTTCTATAAATGCGCAGTCTTTTGATAAATTGCGTTGTGTTGATTATTGAACCGAAGAGTTATCAGGACATGCTTGGCTCTCATTGCAGGCAATGTAGTCAATCAAAAATCATCATTGTGTCGAGGAGTTGCATTGAACCAATACACGTTTTGTAAAAGCAACATTGTTTATCAAAACTAAAATGCAAACCCCTTCATACTATATATTTTCAAAGACAAATAGAAAGACAGACTAGCAATGGGTATTGTTCAAGGTGTGAAGCGGTTACGTAACCCCTCCATGTACGCCCCGCCTCAGGTAGCTCTCGACCCTCATTTCCGGAGAGTGTCGACCATGCACCCTTCGGTAGTTTCCGGATTTTGGTCAATTTTTAAGTGAAAGTATGTTCGGCAAAGTTCTTGTTGTTGTTGTTGTGTGGTGCTGAGCGGAATTGGCGAGCTTGCGAAAAAGGGAAATTTTTGAGCTTCGGGGAGGTTAGTTTTACCATTTTAAAAATTACTCTCACATTGTTATGAATATATAATGAGTGTGTTTGAACCAACTTTGATAGTCTTTTATCGATGCTCTCAGATTATACCCAATGGTTTACGGTCAGTCATATCGTCTTTTACAAGTTCGTCATGTGAGGATGAAAATGCTGGCGTGTTATGTTTTGATCGGCACGAAGCAGTGTTTCTGCCCTAAGAGCACACAGAGTAAGTATGGTTGCTACGCGACAGGCAACACGATGCCATCTCGTTCTACTTTTCGCCTAATCTCGTGCAATTATCAACCACGAACGAAGTCTCCAAAAAGGATAACACCTGTGAAGCTCATTTTAATATGAAAAGGCAATGGTTCATCGAGACAACCATGGAACAAAAGGCGTGCCACGTTGCTAGTCTGTCTTTCTATTTGTCTGTGATATTTTCAAAGAGCAGAGAATCTAAACTCTAGTACGGTAGCAATAATTTACTTGAAGGATGGAGGGGTACATATTTGGGCAAAACCTTATGCCATTTTATGAAATTTTATAACATTTCAAACTAGACTACATGTAGGAAAAATACCCACAATTTTGTTATGCATTATCTATTCTCATTTGAAATAGCAGGGGTTGAAAGACTGACATTCACAGAAAGGGATTGATATCATGATACCATAAACTAAAGGACTCTTGTTCAAAATGTTAGAACTTTATTGCCAAACGAAATCATCGTTGTATCATAATTTATTAAAACAATAATGTGAAAATTTGTCAAAATTCGACATAGCAAGAGTGGCGTTATTTTTTTGAAATGTTGAAACCGGGGGGTGATGGGGGGGAAGCTTGGAAACCTTATGATTTGCATAAATTTGCACTTCGTTTCTCATCCATCTTACGACTGCTTGTCATGCTAAAAGGTGAACCCAATATTTGAATCTTGAGTTAACTTATCAATGAAAACTAAATGAATCTTGGCAAAAAACTGATTTTGAGCAAAATACGCTGTGTTATGAGCAATACCACCCTAAGGGAAAGAAAGAATCTCATTAATGTGTTTCCTGTCGAACTTCATATAGTGTTCAAGTTTTAGCGATAGCAAACTGGTGACATATTTAGTGCATCAAAATTTTTAGATGGGTAGACTTGTAAGGATATTCATATATTTTCATGACCAAAAATTAAAAATCAATATGTGTATTGGTAAAAGTTACAAATTTGCAGATCTATAATTATATCAATTGAATCGTTTATTAACTGATAATTGATAGTTACTCGTGATTACGAACAGAATGCTATCCACTGGCTGCTTCACAGCTTTACCGTAAACGAGGGAAAAAGAAAAACATTTTTTAGGCCATCGTGAAACGAGATCCTCTAGGTAGCGTCATTTCAGGCTGATATCGCTGGGGAGTAAACATCGCAAAATTGACGTGAGGCCAATTACCAAAATATGCCGTCAATATCAATATATTTTATGCATACCCAGTTAACGACCTAGAAATCCGATGCTGACAGCTCATTACGGGGCGTGTGAACGTTTCTACAATGTTAGGGACTGAATAAATGAATAGTAGCGAGAACGAGTGCTCAATGTTGGATATATATAT
>LD355542.1:82129-102748 GCA_001465055.1 Ptychodera flava | reverse complement strand
TGACTTATAGATTGATATATGGCGGGTGCCACATGTGAGGCAGGTCGCGCTTACTATTTTCGAAACACCTGACATCACTTCTTGGTCTTCTGGCCAGAGGTCCATATGTCTTTCTTTCATGAATATGACTTTGTTTGTGTACCGTCTATTTACTGTCTATTCTGTGCTGTTTTGTGTCTATGTTTACAACTATTGTCTCACGAATTCTGACCTACTGTCATTGGATTATGGATGGGTATGATTGCGATTATTTTACATCAGCAGTATTACAAGAGCTGCCTGCCATGAGTACACGATTATGAACAAAGAACCAATTAGTAGTATAAATGCCTCGCACTATAATGTTTAATTCAAGGTATTTTTATTTCAACATATACATCATGCATAATGTATCTATTTCCACTGATACTCGGTGGGGTAGAGAAACCATATTTCAACATAGAGGTTCTCAAGTACAATTATCTGGCATTTTATGTAATATGAATCTTTTTGAGTGATTGCTGCCATTGTGGTTGAAGTGATATGATATGAGGCATAGCTCGACAAAACGGCTTCTATTAGAATCCGAAAATGAGACTTATGACTTGCCGATGAAAGGTGGTCCGTGAGCGAAGTGATACGACACTTTGCGTTGCCATTGAAGCAGGTAAGAAACAACCAATGTTCAAATACTACACTATCATGATATGGACCTGTATTTACATCTATACAAATATCAATGCGAGCTGCAGGATAATATGCGGATTCCTAGTAGTAAATTATGTGAACTTTATGAAACTTTATGAGCATTGGCTAGTACTAGCTTGTTCTTGATGATTGCCTAATATCATCTGTTCCTTGCATCTTATTGGCATTAAAGTCATTTTAACTTAATTTGACTAAAAGGCATTTTGCCTCTTACTGTTTGGAGTTGAACGCACGGACATATAATTTCTCAGTATCTCCAACATCGCATTCAGCTTTATCATTAGCTCATCTCCTAAAATGGCTATCAAGTTGCAAAATAAACACCTGCTTAATGACTAATCTGAGGACGTTATTACATGATTGAGTTGATAAAGTAGCTATAGGCACCTGGTGTAACACTGGCGTTGCCAATTTTCGTAATGGTCGTTGATACTGCAAGAGAATAAACATTGTAGGCCACCCGTGACGTTTCAGACTTTGAAACGTTTATATTCAACTTGTGTTTGAGAAAATAGCGAGATACAAAAATTACAGCGGAATTTCAAAACTATAAATCATTCGAAAAATTCTCTTGAGATTCTTTGAACAACATGATAAAAAAACATTGACAAATTAATGTAGTCTGTGACTCGCTGGGGTTGAAGATCCGCTTCCACCATAAATATTAATGTACATGCAATCGGCCATAGACATTAATGATGATAGATTGTGCAAATTTCCTACTTAATCACAGATTACCTAATACGTCCCGTGCAACGTCATCACTGTGTTTGACAACAGAATAGCAAGAGATTTGAGGATCTGCGATAAAAATGTAATAAAAAAGTAAACATGTTGGTTCAGGATGTATGTAGTGTCTGTATGAATGTCCGGATCGGTTTCTAGGGATCCAGTATAACCATCGAAGGAAAATTTATGTGTAACCTCTGCCATTAGCTGTCTTTACTTTCAATTATACATTCTTTTCATCAACTTAATGGATCTTGCAAATGACTTCACATTGCGAATTCAAACCCTGGATCACGAAAGTGTGATAAATCTCGGGAAACGTTAATTGAAAAGAACCACTCAAGATTTGTTTAATTTGACTTTAGGCAAACAGATTGATCCTCGTTGCTCTTATTTAACATGGCTCTGTAGAGTTTGGTCCAAAAGTTTGATGTTTTTGTGGTGGACATTAAAAGTACGTTTAGTCACATTCAAAAACTGTTAAAAAAGTTAACATTTCGTAAGGCAATGACCTACATCAATACTTCGATGGATAAATTGTTCTTTATTTGATACATGTATGGAATGCCACAAACTCTGAAAGAGCGGTGCTGTCCATATAAAAGTGAGCTATTTATGGCAAACGTCTGCCTTATACAAGTTGTGAATGCCAGATGGAGATTCTATCGTGTTTTACTTAGATAAGGTATCGTAGTATCTGTCAGCTAAGTGGTTAATTGTAGAAGAACGTGTCATTTCGCAGCTGTATCTGGTTTGCTTACTCAGCGGGAAAACTTTCTGTCATACTGCTTGCCAAACACGATCCCATGAGAACAAATGTGAAGCGTATAAGTGCGTGTTTTCTATTTTGAGTTTAAACTGCTTTAAACTGCGTTGGAGAAGAAAAGGTGCGAATCGAATTCGATTTGCACAAATAAATTCGTATATTTTCAAGCGTTGTATTAACGGCGATTTAATAGCATTTATATCAGGAAATATTTTTATGTATATGAATTGAACAAAACATTCAAAAGAATGGCTTATTCCATATGTTTCTGTCAGAAACACGAATTGCTATTAAATACAGCTGAATATCTGTAAGTTGATGCTACTGGGCCTTATGACAAATACTTTTGGTTTAATAAAAGATTAACCGTCAATATCTTACACTCTTCGAGACACACAAGTTTTGAATCGGGCATTCCTGTGACTCTAGTTTGAGTACAAAGGCAACATTTTTTAACAATTTTAAACATTGAGGGAGCTTTCTTCAGCTCAAGTTTTCTGAGAGGCAAATAACATTTTTATCTTGGTAAATTATCTCTAGAACGGATAGTGAATAAAGTCGGGGTCATGATTGGCACACTGACCGTAACTTGATATTGCTAGTAAAATACTTTATTCTCTGATAATGGATATGGTAGAATAATGGCTTGCATATAAGTCCCGAGCGGCAACTAGCCAACACCTTTGACAGGAAATATTTGTTTCATCTGCGAAATATGTTAACTAAAACGTCAGCAGTTTATCAATGTTGTTTTTCTTTATTGAGAACAAGGTCACAGTGTTCCCCTTTTGAAACTGTTATCTCCAGAAGAGACGGGGGACATATTACATTTGGGACACAGCATGCATTGTTTAAGTTCTTAGTGTTACCGTACAACAGACAAGTTTTTGAGCTATTTTATTTGATTAATTGAGATTAAGTGATTTGCCGATGAAGAGTGGTGCTTGAGCGAGGTGATACGACACTCTGTATTGCCTTTGAAGCTCAACATTTGAACAAGCAACATACCTGGAGAGTTAAATATTTCCAAAGGGGTGCCTACACAGGTTATTATCCGTTAACCTCCGAAGCCTTTGCATTAACCTCCATGAGATTTGTAATTCTTCTTTACGACGCTCTTCTTTCCTCTTTCAGGAAGCAATAAATTAAATCATTGCCACCTTGGGCCTAAGCAAACCAAGGTTGGGCGCTCATAAAATGTGAAACTATAAATCTATAAAAGTTTTGGTACGGGATGGCAATAAAGTTACTAGATGGTCTTTAAGTTCTCAAATCACGTAACTCGATAAAATCGCAAATGTTCAGTAGAAAATTGGTTTTAGACGTCGAGAATATGCAAACAAACAGACTTGTCAAAAAAGAAATCATGAAGAAGTGAAAACATGCAGAAAAAGATTGGCATGTAAATATATATGCTTAAAATGACTGTTTTCGCATATCATATCGAATAAGCAAGTCAATTAATCAAATTCAAAGACAAGGTGATACACAAATTAGGCGCGGCATGAACAGAAAATGCTCTGCCATACTGTTATCGATCAGGTAGTATGAACTAGTAACAAATCCTTATAGGGAGCAATAAAGGCAGACTAGGACTGCACTCTACAAGCAATTAGATGATGTCTAAGTTGACAAGTCCATCTCATAATATTACCTCCCTTAAAAGCTGTGGAAAGAACTGTTTACGATGTTTGGCAACCAAATTATTCATCCCGTGTGTTATCTGCAATCGATCTCCCCGCAGTCTCTTGACTTCTTCATATTTGATGAAGTTGGGGGAATGCTGTAAGATAAGGTATAGTTAAAATAAAACATAAAGTGGTGAATGCACGTCGTAAAAACACCAATGGAAAGTTTTCCCCGGAAGAGAGAAACATTGCAAGGGCATTTTATAGGACATATAAGCTTTCGTATCCATTTTTAACTCACGTGTTCACACACTGTGCTTATGTCAGCGATGCCTATCAGTCTGTCTGTCTGTCTGTCTGTCTGTCTGTCTGTTGGCCTGATATCTCAAAAACGGCTCATCAGATCATGATCAAATCTGGAACATACGTTCAATTAGCAAATGGCAAGAAGTGATTAACTTTTGGTGAGTGTGGCTGCATACTTTTTGCTCATTTGCGTTATTAATGAATTTAGAAAACGGATATACATTGAGAATGACTTCACACAATTTGATAAGATTTGCTACAAATGTTGATCACACCAGGATATATCAGCCGTGAAAGATATTAAGGGGTAACATGAAGATAATTGCCATATTTCATTCACTTCCCTAATTAGGGATATATATCTGAATTGAGTCGACCAAAGTTGACGATACTTGGTATGTATATTGAAGAGACTATGATTTAACATTATTGAAAGTAATTAAGCATTTTTACGTCGTCCAATTCCTAATTTGCATATTTAATGAACTTTCCTAAGTATAGGATATATAGCTCAATTGACATGACCAAAGTTGATGAAACTTGCTAAGTACATTGAAGATACTATGATATAACATCATTGAAAGTCATTAAGCGTTTTTACTTCGAGCAAATCCTAATTTGCATATTAAATGAACTTTCTTAATCATTGATATTGAGAATTGACTCCACCGAAGTTGACGAAACTTGCTATCTACATCAAAGATGCTATGATATAAACTATTGAAAGTCGTTTAACATTTTTACGTGAGCCAATTCTTAATTTGAATATTTGATGAACTTCCCAAAATAAGGAAATAGATCTTGATTGACAACACCAAAGTTGACAAAACTTGCTATGTACATTGAAGATACTATGATACCACATTAGTCTAAGTCATTTAGCATTTTTTCAGCTAATTGCATATTCAATGAATTTTCCCGATTACGAACATATACCTGGATTTACTCGATCAAAGGTGTTGAAACATGCTATGTACACTGATGAAACTAGGTTATAACAATATTGAATGTCATTTCGCATTTTCATGTCAGGTAATTTATAATTTGCATATCTAATGAGCTTTCACAGTTTTGCATATACAGCTTAAAGAACTTGAGCAAAGGCTATTACACTTGTCATTTTTAGTGTTAATACAATGACAACAGTCAAAGAAAGTATTTTTATTCAGTTAATTACATATTTCACTGGCCAAAATGCTTGATATACAACAAAATATACACATATACTGATTCTGTGCATGTGTCAAATACGTTAACTATACTCGTACTTATACTAATATAATGCATAAGTACAGCGTACACTTTGTGTGCAAAGATCTGCATTACGTATACTCTTCATCTGCATAGATATACGCTACGCATATCAACGTATTGAAATGTTCTATATACAAAGATCAGGTGCAGCCAACGAATAATGCACTTTTGAATGGGCCCTTATTATGATAATATATATTGTGCAGGACAAGTAATGCGAATTGACTAATTTTAAGTCCAGAGGGTAATTAATTACCTGTTCATAATTTGCCCTCCAACTGAAAATTTTTCGACTTGCCCTCCCGTACTCACACCTCCTAAATATTTTTGCCTGTTTCCCTCCCCATTGTGGATTTATGAAACTCCCCTGCCCTGTGGCGAGAACAAATTTGTCGATTTATCCTGCCCTGGAGAACAACCTTTTGAAATTTTATCATTCCCCGGCAGACATGAAGCTCGGCTGCCTTGAGATGAACCCAGTGACACGTTTCTCCATATCACCCACGAACAGAGGAGCATATACGCGCAGTGACGTGTGAGGTCTGTCACGAGAAGCTAGGCAGTCTGGGTAACTGAAACACTCAATATAAATTATAGCACTCGTAACATGCATAAGTACTTGCCCTGTGTTCTTTTCCCCAGAAACACCATAACCATGCATATTTAATTTTATAAGCAGGCTCAACTACCCCTGTCCTCGTTTTACAAGTAATTTCCCCTTCCTCGTTTTCCCCCCATCCCCGTCCCCAGGCCAATCTACCAATATCTGCCCTGCCCGACAAAAACTAACGTCTGCTCCCTACCAGCTAAGAAGCTTTCCTCTGCCCAAAGATAATTAAAACTTCCCCTGCCCTCAAAATATTGTTCCCGGAATAGCTTTTTCGATAAATACCTCCGTTGGCTGCACCTGAAAGATATACGTTTCGTATACAATTAATATCGTGTGTTCCATATATGTAAATATACAGAACGTATATCAAGCATTTTATCCAGTGTTTGTAACCTTAAGAATTAATCTGTGGTGAATATTGTTCATGGTGTTGATCATGAACTCTTTCAGTGAAGTTGCAAACACGTGGGAAAAGTTAAAATTTACACAAAACTGCTATATATAATGAAACACGTGAGCATTTTCAGTTGATATCTGGTATATTGGAGCCCGCTGTAATTCAGTCCGGTGCTTATGTACTGCACTATAAGAAATGATTCTATTAAATCTTAATGTCATTTGGTTTTGATGTTGTATTATTGATTTTCACGAAATAAGACTACAACTATCAGACTGGGTAACAGAATATTCAGGTATTTGAATATTTAGCTTAGAGTGCTTTGTGGTATTTCTGATTTATAGGTCAACTGAAAAATGGCACTCTGTACTGCAAGAGATGTCAACGAATGATATTGACAATGTTATAGCAACATACGGCTGTATAAAGTATACTAATATGTGCGATCAACTGGATAGCATACCCCTGTGATTGAAATCGATTGTAGCTTGTTTTCGTAACAGGCACAGAATCAAACAAGAGCATCAAGGTTATTTCAAAACATGTAGACTGTACCAAATGGAAACGAACATCGATCATTTTTTCGACACCTTCTGAGGCATAATCAATATAACACGAATTATTCTTATGTATTATTATTGAAATGCACAAGTGCAGTATTCTGAAGTCAGAAAATTAATTAATAAGAACGTCAAAGGTACCGTTGTTTTTGCTTGCCAGTTTAATGTAATTCGCTTAAAATGTTAAATAAAACTTGTTTTTCACAACGACCTGTTTTCATGTTTTCATGCTTAAAATTAGCGTTTAACTCATAAAGGTTCTATCATGTCCCTGCACGCTTGTGTTTACCTTAAAAATAGGCTTTAAAGGTGACAAATAAAGCAAGGAAGATAAAAAAATATGACCTCATAAAATTTCACTACACCTTTTCTGCCTCCCTTCTTCACGCCTAGGATCTCTCTTACGGGAACGATTGCTGATAAAATTTCATAGAATAAGTATCAAAAGCACCGTTTTACTCAAAATAGCGTGGCGTCGTTTGTTTTTGTGAGAACATTTTATTAACAGCATTACTGAAGAATTTTTAATTACAAGGGACATGCAAGTGAAGTTGCGATTTAATACGTTAATAAGTGTTAGGTGAAGACTTAACAATAATAGGATTTACGAAGATTTTGGCTCTATTTAATGTGCATCTCAAGGCATTCTTAATCAGTTAGTGTATTGAGAAAACTATATGCTTTAGTACACGAACATTGATGGAGAGATCATGACCCCATTCGATGTTGATTTCCCTTCTCCCTGATGTTACACATTTTATAATCGTAAAAGAAAGGTGTCTTGATTTGTCTTGGAGATTCAATTGCGTAATATGCTGTTACCATTTCAAGTGTGAATAAGAAGTGGAATCTAGCCAGCTGCGAGTCTAAATGTGTATCCATCGTAATGTGATGTGATGTGCAAACTCCGAATATAAATTTTTGAGGCGACATAATATTCACAATGCTTATATCGCCTTGCAGTGCAGGAATTACGATGCCATTGTATCTGTTTCCTGTACTTAGTAATGTGTCATGATGAACGTATCAGAGGCTCAAGTCAGGATTCACTCGCATTTTCACTGTGGAATGTAAATATGTTCGTACCTTTTATAGGTTACAGACTGGCATTCCTAAACTGAAAGGTTATCGACTACATGCTTTGCTACAATAAATTTCAAAAGTTACGATGTGCAAGACATATAATTAACAGTAGGGAAAAAACAACTTGTCAGCCACTGAATTCGATTAATTGTCTCGATAACATTGAAGTTGGTGATTGGTATTAATAGATTATGAGCGTGTCAGTGATCATATTACAGCTTGCTAATCAATATTAACCTTCTGATATGGACAGTAGTGATCACCACGAACAGGTGGTACTTGGGCTACGGAAGAGAGCCCGTAATTCATGTCAATACTTCTGCTGCTGTACTTTGTGTGTACCTATCACAATCTCCTCCATCCCCGTCAAACCAATCAACATCAAATATTTATTTGTACATAAAAGAGTTATGCCGAGCAATCACAGGCAGCAATTCACCTGCAGTTCAAATCTGAATAATAAAAATATTAAGTATGCATGTCGAAACAGTTTTCAAATGTTGCTTCTTCAAATGACATACATACACTTGGCACAAATAAAACCGAGGCATTTGCGAATATGAATTATTTGTACCTAAATACATAGACATGGGAATGCAAGATCAATTGAACAGGCTTCTAAACTGTACAAGACATATCAAAACTGACGGACTGGTGATGAAAGACAAAGAGGGCACGGAAGAGTTTACTCTCTGATATATAAAAGTGTAAACTAATTACCACGTGGAAATTGACCAACGTCACACTCATAAAAATGCTGGACACGTTAGCGTCAGCAAGCATTGTACATAGCTATGAAAGTAAAGAGGAAACATGCAAAAGCGCTTTTATGTAATTTAAGACATACAATTGCCGTAACACTGAAATATGCTGGAAATTTTGACTTTACGATAATGTGGAGACAAGTAGACAAAAATAATCAGTCAATAAAATTTTACAGCTACGAATGCACCCAATCTTTCGGTTGCTGAAGAGAGCCACTAACAAATAATATGTCAGCCCAATAACTTCATGATTTGTTGTTCAATAGTCTCTAGAATGTACAAAAATTACCTATATGATCGATGATCCTTTGCATCTTTTGTTGGTTTGATGTTGACATCAAAACCTCACCAATTGCAAATTACAGGAGACCTTGTTTCTACATAGTTGATTAATTTGTTATATCAAATTTTCCCCCTTTGCTTTAACACTTTCTATTTTAAATGTTGAACAGTGAATGCGTGCTTAATTACATTTAAGTTGCACGTTACACATGACACATTTCTAAATGCGTAATGGTTGTACATGTAACATCTAAACCACGACCGGATATTCAAATGTACTAAAAATCATTACTTAAAAAAGAGCTATGGCATGTAAGTCACTGTCAATAGTCCATATTGTTCTACAGAATGCAAACTTTAAAATGCCAATGATTTGCTCTAGGTGTATATCTGTTCCGCTTCTTCTGACCGTATAAGTCATATCAATGAGCCAATGTGTTGTTTGACTGGATAAATTGAAAGTGTATTTGACATATGTCATCTTGGGAAGTGATTGTTGGCAATGGCCTTTTGTTCAACGCTTTTGCCACTTTTTAGAAATTCTAATATACGTTTGCATATATTGGGTTTATGTTTGAAATGTTATCTTTATAGATATTGCCGTCAATACTTGCACATCAGGAATTTTTCGATGCCTGCAGGTGGAAGGTAGTCATTTCTGTCGTTACGAGAACATATTTCTTGGTGGTTGATAGACATTTCTCTCGTTAGCAGAGGTTGCATCTTTCGTGACGTTTGAGTATTAGCTATGCAAGAGTATCTTGTACATTTGAGTGATTCAGAGCAAAAATGTATATTTGCTAAGCTCTGTGCTGCTGTATTTCTTATTAAACGAAAGATTTATATGTCTAGAATTAAATGAGTCATACATGTCTTTTGTTCAATGTTGTAGTCCCGGTTACAGAAAGAACTAATTTGATGTGGGAAATCTAAACTGGTCTTCGCTTGTAAAAAAGTTGTTTATTCAGCTCTACTCCGGTATTGAGCTATACGATCTTCGTATGTGAAAGTGTTTCCATTTACTCGGTACTCAATCTCATTTACTTGAAAACATCATACCATCATTATTGAATTTTCACCAACCGATGATTGCCTTCTATGATACTCTTTATGGTCATACCACATTTATAATTGCACGTCGTGTAGAAAAATTTGTAAATGATATTTTACAAAGAAACCTAGGGTCACCTACTTTAAAAGTGCCATAAATTAAAACAAACATCATTAGCATGGGTCTATTTTTACAAGTACTCGACATGATATGTTTTGGACAAACAGTTACCCGCATGTTTTCATAGATGTGTTGAATTGTGAAAAAAAGATCTTGCAGGTACCGATACAATCGATGGCGCTTAAATGCCTTCTAAGTTACAGCGAAAATAAGTAATTAACTCTACTAATAGAATTATCCTGAGGGCCAAGAACTTTGCAGAAAAATAATAAAACACAATTAAATTTATCAGATCTGTGATTTCCAATATTTTACGACGTTATCGCTTATAGTTAATGCATTCCTTTGTACAGGACAGTAAAACTATAATGAGCAATAACCTAAATGAAAGGAATTGACAGAGAACATTATAACAAATGGGGATGAACAATTTTGCTTGTATTCTTATGTTAATTTCCTGACCACTAATACCTGCCAATTTATATGAGTCAATCCCGCCGTTTGCATCTTTGAACTGTGTACAAGCAAGAGATATTTACTACGCCAGCATAATCATGACGATTTAGACAATATAGGACAGACTGAATCAAGCTGAGTCCTCAATAAAACCTCGTACAGCATTACAAATAACGGGCTCGCGTCGCTCGTATACCAACAGAAAAACATTTTCTATTGGTCTATTGGAAATGTAGGCCAACATAACCGACTACCTTCCTCTAGTAAAACCACGTTAAATAATTAAAACACGTCGGCATCCATAAAAATATGACTATTGCTGTAATATGTGGTTAGCTGGTCGCAGGTTATATTTATTTTCTGAGTTATCTCGTCGCAAGTTTTGACTACTCGTACGACGACCTGGAAGGACAAATTTGCATATATCTGTATATAGTCAAAGTGTTAGTCATACCAATGGACACAAGTATAATAATGTTTACTGGTGCTTGAGTGTTCTATTTTCGTATGTATAGCACATACAGAAAATCAATAATCTTTAAATATAAATATCTTCGACATTAACGAAAACTCTTTAAGCCATCACTCAAAATACAGTAGGGCACCGATTCCAAACCTTGTATGAAATAAGGACAATTTGCAATCTAAATACTCAATATTCATCACAATACGCGAGTCCGTCTGGAAACATAGACCCCCTAAAGTGTTTCTTGAACACGCCTGTTTAAATACTTCTGCAAAGCGCCTCTGGCGCGTAGTCGATGCCATTTAGCTTTTTTATCAGCATTTCTTAAAAGTTCCAATAATCTGCGCTTGGAAAATACCTCAAACGTGGGCTGATTGCAAACATAGACCAAATTACTCCGTCCCCCACCCCCGGTTCATTGATAATTGCTTAACGAATTCACACGAGATTGAGATCTAGCATCAACATATAAAACATCTTACTATTCTACTGCGATAAAATCTTTTCCACACAGTTGAAATTATTATAATTTGCTGCCGTTTGCTTACAGCATTGTCGTCATTACTGCTTCTGTGGCTGCTTCTATTAGGTGCCATTTACCAATTCTCGTCACGAAACAATAGTCAAACCGGCTTTATGAAATGCCACCGAACGATAAAAAGGCGTCGCACCACTCATATTGGATGACATCTGCGTAAATATTGAGCCTCAATCCAATGCATGCTTCGTGAGTCAGTTACTGCGAATTCCCGGAAGAAGCAAACAGAGTGTTAGTACTCTCACAAGTTACTTTGTGTTTTAGAAAATGAGACTTTTCATGCACAAAAACTTTTGCAACCAGTACCGTTGTAAACCACAGTTATACTGAGAGTAAATACACAAAGAAATTGTCACATTTTTCCCGTTTATATTCCAATGTTACCTCATGTGAATAAAATGATGGAATTCTACACCTTTCGGTCTCTTCAGCTTATCTGACGTAATCTATGCGCTCCGGTGTCTTCACAACGAGTCGGACTTTCATGCCTAGGAAAAAACTAGTTGAAGACGTTCAGTAAAGACACATTCACTGTCAACCTAATTTGAAAATGTAAATGACTCTCTGACGGTGCTGTAAAGTGGTCGAGGACTTTTACAGGTATTGTTATTCAACATATTCAACATGGAGAAAGTAATTTCTTTCATGTTTCAAGTAAATTATATTTGCGAATGTATCTCAAGCAAGTGTGATCTGCATGTTTATTTAGTCCCTTCTTTCATTAATTCACCCTTCAAACAATAATCCCACGGCAAAGCATAGATCACTTCAACAATAAACAGTTCCCGCGAGAGCCAAGCGGAATAGCCGGGGACTCTGAAGGGACTTGTACAGATCCTTCAGGAGATTCTAAAATCAAACAAGCTGTAGTAGTTTGCGATTACATAGTGTGCCAGACGTTGCCTTCAACACACTCGAGAATTCAACTCTTAATTCCACATATACGATGTGTGCATTAGCGACTGTCTCGTAAACGTTTTGTGTCTTGAAACCCGAACTCGGTAAAGTGTTACGCTTGGATGAAATTAAGCCACATTCAGCCGACAAAAGCTTCATTAACATTTTTCACATTGTAAATTACTTTTCTGAGCTCACGCTTAGAAGAGAAATCCTAAATTATGTTTCTGTAAGGAAATGCTCGTGGCCCCCGAGTTAGTTCTTATTGAAATGTTCAGCTAAAAGCTGTACGGGTTCTCTTAGTTCATTAAATATCAAAATCACAACAACAGTCTTAATATTTTGAAAGGGTAACTCGTCTCAGAAGACATTACTGAATATCAAGGGAATATCTTTTCAACTAAATATATCGTATTATTGCAAAACTAAGGCATAAAATATATTGGCCCTTCTCAATAGATCTGTCTTTGGTGGCTGAAAGAGGTCTCAATAATGCATGAGTACGGTGTAGAATAAACATTAGAAATTACCCACCAATCTTGCACGACATAATCTGATGGCTGAGCTCTCTTCACCGACATAGACGGTTCATTATCGTCGGAAAACAAGGTATTCATCGGAGACTGAATTCATTCAAAAGACGATTCAACGTTGTAAAATCGTACGATTGCTTACATCTAAGACATAAATATCGTAGGACAATCTCATATCTTGTCACCAGGTGTTAATCAGTTCCTCAATACTTTCCACATCAAAATATGTAAATATTACTTTGCAATTAGGTTCTCGGCTTGTTTACATTTTGAGTAGACTAATTTTGAAACATGTACAGAAAATTACAGATTTCATCGATGCGGGGCTGTACGCAATGAAGCGATGGGAAAGTGTAGGATTTGCTTACAAGTGATTTCGCCGTACGTGATCAATCGTCACACTTTGTAAATTCTACGCTAATTAATAATTGACTGCTGCTCTTTTAAGTTTCTAAGGTGATCTTAACCAAACCACAAATGATACTTGACTGGTGGTGAGTTTACTTTTATTTCTCCCGCTTAATAATATTCAAAAAAACAATAGTCGAGTCATCGGCGTCCTTTGTTTCCCGTTTCCCATTTTGCGAAAACCGTTGTATATTTGAAAAAATCAGAGTCACCATTCGACCGGTGCTTCAAATGTTTTAATTTAACATATAGTAAAACACAGTATTTTGTTTGGACGACTTGACTATACTGATTTTTTTTGACACGAAGCGCAGTGGGAAAGAACTGACAAAATCATTAATGTTGGAAAAGCCTCATCTCAATCGGGTTAGCACGACTTTAACCAAGTCATTAAAATCAACAAAATGAAGTCAGGAAAATTGCTGAGTGATTATGAAGTATTTGTTCCCATTACACGTGAAGCATACCCCAGAGGTGTTGCATGTAATTTATAATGTAACAAAATGCCTTCAAGGCCTTCAAGATTGGATTATACATTAGAACATTCGCTCTTATCACATAAAGAGGAGGCGGTGTTTAATTGAAGCTATTGATAAATGAAGGGATGATTATTTCATGCTCTAACACTGCGCAGTGTAATGATAAACCGTATATTGTCTTGTCGAACGATAAACAAGATGGCAGTGTCTTCTCGTTTCCTTTGCTCTTTACTTGCGATAAAGCTAAAGTCAGTAATTGATTTGTCTTTTGGTGAGTGAACGCCTTTTATCTCATCAGATTTGCATTTTAATGCGACTCATTAATCATGCAAGACTATAAGGATTTTTGAAAACTTTTGGCCAATTACCGTTATGGCAAGAAAATCTGAAGAAATATTCAACCGCACGTGTACTTATGAAAATATACATGAACTTGTGCGAACATCATCCACCATGACAAGGACAAATTACAGGATGAGGTGCTATACTGCCCATAACCATAAACACGAGTGAAGTAATGAGGAATAAAGTGCATTGATCACGAGGTACAATGTTCCATGATAGTCTGGTAGTCAGTGAGTTGATTTGGATACATCGGAGTTTCGACTCACCATCATTAGACGCCTCCCCTTGCAACCACGACGGACAACAATCACAACAACGACAGAAAAATATGATAATAAAAACATAAGGCGAGATAGAACGCTAGTGGACACAGACAGCGTTATGCATAAATCACCAGTAACCTAGGGAGTAGATAGGTTTGCGTTAGGGACAGAGAAAAGGCTCAAGGAAGGCCTCTTAAGTTCGTACCCAAAAGTTTATGTGCATTACTGCTAAGCAGAACGAAGTAAAGCACCACTAGAACGAGAAATAAAGGTCGCTATAAATTTGACAAATCCGGCATATGACTTGGCTCAGTATCAACGGAATCTATTCAGCATATGTGTACGCCAAGTATATTGTACGCAAAATTTAATGTCTACTACTTTTATTTCTATACAATAAATTATAGGCCTAGATATAAACATTTCCGCACGTATATACACAAATGCATGGAACTAAACATACAATTTAAACTAAATATTGAGTAAATAAAATAAATAAATAATATTAATTTTGGTGTTTTATTTATGCTGTGCATTTATTAGTTTAGTCTCTTCTGCTTTGAAATATAAACTTTAAAGCAAGCCAAATTTACCGACAGCTATTCATGCATGTGACCTAAGCTTATTTGATTTGGTTCTTCACCGTACTCTCGTTTCTCGTTTGCAATTTGATATAAAAAACACAGAGTTGTAGTTTCCACGGTCAGATGATGCCGATCTGCAAGCGAAACTACCTTTTATCAGTATATTGACGTCATTATGTTCTTATCACACTGAAAAGTTATACAGCGTACTTTGGCGAAAAGATGAGTTTCAGACATTGAAGTGAAAATGTTTACAAGTAATCTGACATAGCAACAATTAGCATGTCGGATACACGTGAATATTCTTTATAGTCCTTTAATGTTAAACATAAAAGCTAAACACGACCTCTGTAGCGATTTTAGAATCCATTATCGTGAATTCAATTCAGCACAAATGTACTGTCATTATTTAATTTATCTTACAAAGGCATTGATAATGATTAATGTTTGCAGCTACAGCAATTAAAGATTTCAATTTCTGCTCGCTCTGTCTCACTGAATAGTTTGTTAAAAGGTTATATTGTAATTACTTTCATTTAGGCATTGTGATATTGGATACTGGATCAACTGATGTCAACTGATGTGATTAGGTACATTTATGCAAGGCTGTTAATCATCGACTTTGAACCCATCGCGATAAGCTGTGCGGCGAAAAATAATAACTACAAATGCATTGAGTTTATCAGCACCGCAATTTCTCTTGACAATTACGTGACACTCGTTTGTGTATTTCTATTCCGCGTTTTTAATGTGTTAATGCAATTTGACAAAGTTAGCATAGCGAAGTGGTGGCTGACAGATTTTGATGTCCAATATACATAATATGATAGTATCGGTTGCCGCGTAACTGACGGTAGATGCGACGGAGGGGTAAGCACATAGGATCAGGATTGGGTGCTCTTTTGACGTGCTGAACGGTGTCAAACCTAGGGAAAATAGCCAATAATTGAATACTGCCTTGAATAATTCGTAATTATTGTAGCCATCAACTGGACCATCAAATCCGTAGATTACTAGGGTCAGTCCTCCCTAGGCCCAGGTCTTTTATCTACTTGTGCTAGAGTGCCTCTGATAATAAATAAAAACATATATCCCAAGAGAATTATGGCGTATCGTCCTACGAATTAGGGCGATCTCGGTATTCAGCCTTAACCTTCAACTAACCTTAAGGCGACGATGAAACAAAAGTGATATCTCTCTCCTGGGTCTGCCATGATTAAATCTTATATTTTTATATATTCCTGCAGGTGTGTGTATATCAAAAGGGTAAACATTTGTAAAGTCATGGCCATAATACAGGTAACACATCTAGGACAACAGAGAGTATAGAAACAAATCAATTTGAGTAGAATATGCTGAATACGGCATCTAAAGGATACAAACTTCAAAAAATTTCCCACATGGAAGTTTTCTGTCAACCTTTATTCGCGTGGTCATTCTCTTTTTTTGCGGTTTGGAGACGTTTTGTTACTCATTATGTGACTCGTGTCCTCTTTTCTTTTAATCCCATTGGCAAAGGAGAGCTTGAGATAGGATATCAATTTTTGTACTTTTGCTGTCCGTGGTTAGAAACATACCGGATATGACGACGGCTACGAAACTTGAAAACGAGCTTTTTCTATCAAAAAACGCTCTAAGACAGTAGAGTAAGCTTTCAAACGAAAACACAAGTCTCTATCGTAATTTCAAACTTAATAACAGCATATTTACAAAATTCACAACAGGGTTCTTTCATGTAGATTTGAAAAAAGCCAAGAAATCCTATGTTGTGGCCTGAGAAATAAAATCTGTGAGATGTAAATTAAACTATATTTAGGAAACAAGTTGCTACAGATGGTGCTTAGATATTAATCTTTATAATCTTCATTTTAAATTTATTCATCACATTTGACCTTACGGTGCCAAGTTACTAAAATGGAAGCAACGCCCTTCAAATTTGTGCAGTGTTTGTAACGTCACAGAAGATCAAATACATATTTTCTTTCATTGTATAAAAGGTCAGCATTTTTGGAAATAAATTAAACTTCATATTCATAAGCATTTTTAAGATGACTCTATTACTGATATAAAATCTTTGATTTTGGGGATGTTTAATAACACTGTAATTCAGATTATTATACACCTGCGTCTGTAAGCTATGGAGTTTGTCGTACAGTAACTTTCGGTATCAGACGAAGCGGAGTCCAATATAAACAGTGATGCGGAGTACAATAAGTTTAGGTGTTATTGTACGCTATTTGACCTTTGACCTCAAAAAACCTTTACGTCAACGCGGGAAAAAAGAGAGACGATTTTAAAGTTTTGACAAAAAATATACTTCCAAACATTCATTACTTCACGAAGTTAATAGTAGTCAATCCAAAACCTGTGAATTAGAGTGACATTATGTTGCCGACCTACAATTTCCGGAATTTCTACCTTGTGCACAAGTGCACTGCACTGCGCTGCGCGAGTTGAAATTTCATTCTGTGCGCTTAGACGCGCTGAACGCTTCGAAGTCTGCTCGCGATCGCTCAGTGCAGTGCGCGACCGGCATCCCCAAAACGCTTTGATTTTGGATTTTTCTCGTAAAATTTGGCTAAAAAGATATACGATAATACTTTATCGTATGCTTCGGTATTGTCCTCGTCGCTACGCGTCTCGAATAATACCTCCCCTGCACAATGTACTCGGACATAAATCCCGGTATTTTGTGAATAACCTTACATTATCAGTATTGGTATGTATTCCATGCTTACAAAACAATAACGGCTAACAGAACTTTCAAAAGGACCTGGAAACTACTTACTGTTATGAAACTTTATTACATTCTAAAAAGGTAAAATAAAATTAAAAACTTTACCTCGTGTAAAAATAAAATATGTTAATAAATGACGTGACAAAGCTAGTAACAAACAGACCTGAGACTATGAACTTTTCACGAAGGTTTCGAAATACACATGCGTACATTAATTTATTATGCAAATTATTTGTTTTACGTTAAAGCAATATCAAGCAATCAAACATTAAAAGAGTTGCGCGAGTGCGGACGAATTACTTTGCCGTTAATATGCAACTGACTGTGATAAAGAAATAAAACTTAACATCACTGAATCAATCCCCAACATCCCTTTGAAAGGCAAATATTAATGGAATCAGCTATGCATAAATATTGTTCAGATTATAGTGAATAACAATGCAGATTTATCTTTGATTTGTCCTGTTTGATAGGCACGTTAATTACCCAAAATATACTATTCCTATACTACGCAGGCCTCAGTTTTTATTGACGATGTCAGACTTGTTTTGACATTTCATTCTGTTCACCGATGTCCCACTGACTAGTGACAGTATAATAAATGATCTGTTTTATTAAATCCATAGTATTACGTCTGGGTAGAAGTTGGCAATGGGAATTTTTTCTGCGCATGTCAGTAACTTTAATACACATATTGAAATACGTACCAGCCATCCAGAAACGCTCTACGGCCCTCCACTAGACTTGTCAGAGAGTGCTCTTCGAGCGGAAATGAGTAAACAGCGGCAGATAGTCCTGATGCGTGTTATATTTATCGTCGTTTTCGCCTTCAGGTCTCTGACAGATGGACAGTCGTATCCGTTCGCTGAGAGCGAGGTGTCGCCCCTTCCCGTGGCCAACGATGGGCGCCAACAGCGGTTCCAGGCAAAGCAAGACCGCGAGAACGCAACGTCGATGCAGATGCCAGCGCAGCGGAACATCAGCTGGACGTCACAGTTCGTTGATAGCATCCTCACTGGTTACGACAGGAGAATCCGACCGGAGTTTGATGGTGAGTAGTTAAATTAGCAAGAAAACAGTTAATTGCAAGTAAAGATTGTAGAAAATGCACGTCCCCTCGCTTGATATTTAAAGATTGTAAAATATTTAACGAAATGTGTGTGTACAAATTACATTTACCACCTCATAAAACATGTACACATATGATTGTGTAGGCCTTATTAATTTTAGTTCTGCATAGCTTCATATTGCAACATTGACAAATTCAATAACAAGGAAGAAGCAGTATTTCGTAGTCACCCCAAATGAGAAATCATAATCTGCTTTAATTTATCCACAGGTAAAATGCTCTAACACATAGCGCGACACTATTTTGTGTTTAAAATAGCTCCATCACATTTGTTTGTTTACTTGATCAAATCTATTTGCGGCCCTCTTTCGAAATTATCATGTGCTATGGCTAAACGTGTCGCCTAGCAGTTCATGAGGTGAAGTTGTGACAAACGTTGTCATCATATAGGGTGCAAGTATATATCTGCCATTGAAAATGTGTTTTTTTTTATCTTCAAGTGCTAGAGGAACGACAAAAGCATTAAGTTTTTTAAGGTAGAAGGCGCCTCGGGGACAGATATTTGGGTATTTTCTATATATTTTCTATTCTTTTTTGATCTACCACTTGTGGCGGCTCATTTTTAAGCTCTTGGTGTAAGAAAAACTTTTAAAGTCTTAGTTTCCTGAAAATCGAAAACGTTATTTTCCTCCATAGAGTCAATACAGGCCATTTTGAATTTCAAATATCTATACATATTAGGTAATTTGTTTCTCTAGCACCAAACTTTGCACGATGACCCAAGTTTTTATTCTGGATTTTGAAAGAGAATTGTTTACAGATTCCTTAATGAAAGTTTGAGCAAAAGTCTTTCACTTTCGAGGTGCATACTACCTTTATTGATATTATGAATATTAATTGTTTAGAGATTTTAATTATATGAAATGCTTGACCAAATGTTTCGAGTACGGAGTTAAGAGTGTCCTCAGTGTACACTGTGTAACAAATACGCAACCATTATTGTGTGCATCCTTTACATTAAAATGTAAAAGAATGACGTGATACTAAATTTCTACTGCACTAAAAGCCAGACATTGTCGTCAGAGTGTTATTTTCAGCTGTCATACAAGTCGCTGTAAATATAAAATGTAAAAACATTTTGCAAAGATGAGCTCGTAAATGCGGGGGCCGGAAAGCCTAACATTATATTGGTAGTTCTTTTAATTGAGTTCTGTGTGAAAATTATTGTGATCGAGCTTTCTTCTCATCCGCTAATACATTTTCCTTTATATTTCCTTTGTATTTGACCCTATGAGAGTTTAGTGCTCAGTGGATGGTTTTATTGCTTCTCGGTTGTGCTATTTGTGTTCATATGTTCATAGGGCAATCACTCTCCCCAAGAACGCCCTGGCTGTGTCTGGCTGCCCCCGCATGCAGTCACAGAGAGCTTGGATAGACAATTATCCGAGGATAAACATTCATTATGCTTTTAATCAGATTGAACATTAATCATCATATGATCTGTGTGATAAAGCAATCCTTTCTTAAATGTTACACAAATATAATACGTCAGTTTATTACACCAGTGTTGCGTACTTTGCTCGATGTGTAAAAATGCTGCTTGCAAT
>LD355542.1:74629-77129 GCA_001465055.1 Ptychodera flava | reverse complement strand
CGGTCCATTCTGTATTTTTACGGACCGATTGATTGTTTAAATATTCAAGTGAAATATCGGAATGCATTACTTTTCTCCAGTCGTATTTGAGACTTGCCTCTCAAATTCCGAAGGAAGGTGTGTACTTTTCACACGGAAATATCCGAGTCCTTTGAATGTACACAACTGCGTTTATATGGTATGAATTTTTAGTCTGCACCATCGTAGCAAAATGTTTCTCCTTCACGTAAGAGAAGTATTTTTCATTCGTAGTTTGAAATTCAGCTGACATAAAGTTCCGCTGAGAAAGTTGAAACTTTATCGATATCATTTGCTTGCAAGTATAATGTCAATTTAAGAGTGCCGTCAGTATAGGGAATGTTAAATGTTCTTTAAATCCCGTTGTATGTTTTACTTGAAATCCAAAGTTTTGGGTATTAAAGTTAATCTGGTTGGGTTAATCTTGGTGCAAAGCAGGGCGATTCATACTGTATCGTAACCATGAGTCTCCATTCTCATTTATCTGAGGCGATATAGTGAATAATTTACGCACCGAAGACATCTTCATGACGAGGATGAATGACTTGAGCGTATTGCCATCGAGATTACGGTCGTATTTCTTAATCAATAACATAACAGGAGCCCCTCGAAGTTCATTCGACCTGGAGGTAACTCTCTCTATAAGCCTTGACGAATAAAAACATCAAACAAAGTAAACCAAGTGTAGATTTATGATCGCAGAATTGTGTTTATCTATATGTGAAGAAAAAATATTTTGCTCGCCTTAATGTTTGAGCAATTGTCGGAGGAAAGGTAATAAAATGCAATGAAGTAAATAAAAATTCGAGTAAAGTTGTGCAAATATCCATTATGACATTAATGACAATATAGCATCTTTTTTCCAGAGGTCTGCTAAAGGACTCGGCAAAGACTGGGGGCCTGTATTACATGTGCAATTCTATTTGTACTGCGGAATTGCGTAGTATGACGCATTTTGTAACAACTTACGCAAAATGTAATAAGGATATCAGCATTTTGTTACAAAATGGTGTACACATTTTGTAATAAGGGTATCAGCATTTTGTAAATAAAATATTGTTTACTTGATTTGTAATAAAGGTATAAGCGTTCTGTAATAGAAAGCGTTTTTTAACAGTAGTTAACGCATTTTGTAATAAATTAAAAATGTCCGCTGATATTGTAGGCATTTTAAAATGCTTTGTGGGTTCTGGAAACGTAAAAAGTAATAGCATTCATAGTGTCGAGATTATATCTCACTATACATGTTCTAGATTATGATAATAACGCTGCATAAGGGGGTCTGAGTTTAACTTATTCCCAGTATCAGTCCTAAAATAATGAGTGACGTTTGTAATGGTAGGTGAAAGTAATCTTCCATTGGCATTTACTTGTAATTGTTGGTGAAAGTAATCGTTCATTGCCGTTAGTTTGCATATTTCAAGAGTCAACTCAAATTTCGACATTGTTACGAACATTTCAGAATAAGTGATCACGTACATCTACCAAATCAACCTCAGCGGGCGATGTTCGGACAAATACTAAGTCGGTTTAACTTTTTGTCAAACCAAATGTCCGACAGCTGAAACTACATTAAGGCAGCGATGCTCTTTCCCTGAAGCATTCTTTGTAACCTAGTATGTTGATTGACGGGAACTTGAAATTTACCATGTACTAGTTGGTACGAAAGATAGGTGCAAAATCGACCGCTCTTTCCTGATTAATCGATTTCAAATGTGCTTAACAGTATTTACATAAGGTACCTCTTCTCATTTTAAATTAGTGTTTGCAGGTAACTCTTGCTACCTTCTAAAATGATTGACGATAACAATCGCGAAGTAATTATTTTATGCTAGTAATATCCAACGAAAAATCAAAAGTGGTATTGATATATGTGCAACTCATGCACATTTCCTCTGTCATTAGACAATTATGGATAAACGGTAGAGCTAATGTGCATCACTGGAAGTGAAACTTCAGATATCACAGGGTGAACACCAAAAAAAGCACTGGTAAAATGCACCAATGTATGGCCATTGACATTTCAAATGGCTGATATCGATAAAACTCATCAGATAAAATAACATCTAATTATCTGTCATTTACCAAGGTTTTGCAAAGGTCACGTCCCTTGCGGGGACATCTGTAATATAATATCTCTTAAGAATGATTGCATCTGTCCTAAACGGACACTATTTCCGATATCGTCGATGTCTCACGTACGTAAGTTATCTCGTTTCACCAGGATATGCCTCGCTGTTAGCTATCACAGTGGGATTACTTTCCTTCCTGTGTTGATAAATTGTTAGATTCAATTTAGATGTGCCATTGTACTATGGTTGTTTGACAGGTTATTAAAACTGTAAAGTGAATAACATTTCTTTCATGAAACACAATTATCATAAATCCTTATGTGTCCGCTTTCAATAATGACCATTGGCAATAGATTTACCCTATATATATATATATATATATATATATATATATATATATATATATATAT
>LD355542.1:55421-65750 GCA_001465055.1 Ptychodera flava | reverse complement strand
ATATATATATTTAACCATCTCGACATTGCATACCAACATATATATATATATATATATATATATATATATATATATATATATATATATATATATATATATATATATATATATAGGGTACGAGATGGTTAAATACATGTAGGTATATAGTTATATAGTTACGTCACCACATCTGCAGCTATTTCCGTAATTACGTATGTAAATACATTTATGTTAAGAAGCATGCTTACATATTTACAGTTGTGTTGAATATAACGATTTGTAGATTACAAAAGAAAAGTAATTTGAGGTGAGGAGTATTTTGTATCTCAGCAAATGCTGAGTATACAGACCTTGTCACGTTTCCTACAGTTGTATTGTTAACAAAGATATACATAGCATGGCTTCGATTCAATAAGAAATTGGTGATTCATTGTGTCTAGTAAATGCTACGTTTCACATCGTGGAACGGTGAAACTGTTTAATTCATATTCTCGCCACGACCACCAGCATAACAGCGATATGTGTTCAGATTAATAATTGAGTATTTTCAAGGTCTAAAGGGATGGTCACTCATACAAGATAATATCTATAGCTTTTCCAAACATTGATATTCAAGAAACATCGCCCTTTAGTCGGTTTCACGTACTTCAACTTCCAAATTTCCAGAGTGGGTTATATTAGAGAGTCTGAAGGGCTCTATGCGGACCGCAACATATTTAGTATAGTGAGGATAACAATTGACCTATATCTGAATGAATGTGTGATCTAATGGTACAGCGAGTCAATTTACCGCTGGGCTACAATTTAAAAATCCGCCCCCTCAACAAACGACACATTGATTCATCGCACTTAACCGGTCTAAAAACCAGGGAAAAAGTGTATAATTTTATTGAATTTCCTCACAAGGTATTGTTTCAGATTTCATCCAACCATCTCTGCTGTACAGAATAAATAAAAATTGCATGTCTGCGGTCGACCTTACAAAAATACATCTGTATCGTGTTAAACACAGTTAAAATGTTACCTGAAAGTCCACATCATTGATATTCACATCAATGGCCTTCAGAAGAATTTTAATTTCGAATTGTCCGAACACTGACAAGCAACTATATTTCGGTGACGTAATTTCGAGAGTGTACTTAATATTACGCACATAGTGTGAGAAGACAATAATTTTTAAAATTTTCAACATCACAATGCTGTATAATATACGAGCTCAAGAGGTACTTTATTCATGATCAGTGACGATTTGAGTACCCAGGTTTAGAACGACAACTTTGTCAAGGGTCCTGAACAAGATGTAAAACAATTGTCTCTATTTTGTTATTGGCCTCCGGTAAAATGCCACCTGTACGAGTGAACTGTAATTGCAAGTGAAAACCAACTATCATGGCACAGAAGTAATCTAACGCATTTGATTTCTCCACTAAATATGAAATCTTCAGATTTTTATCTCAGATTTTTTATCTTTTTTATCACACCCTTTCAATAAAGTCGAAGACATCTGTTAAATTGTCTTCAGCGTGACACAACATGAGCCTAATAATAACATATTTCAAGGAAAGCAGGGGAGCCTTGAACTTGTTGAAAAACTGAGAAAATCACAAAATAATTTGCTAGGTAAATAACACATTTACATGAATTTTGATGAATTTTTCAGTCTGATGACAGAAGTCTACGAGTACGCGATCGATCGAGATATTGGACTCTTGGATAGTTAGTTTGCAAATACTATACATAATGATGAGTTGATAGATTTCAAAAAAGTGCATTACGTATATGAGGTGAATGGCAATAATATTCGTATTGTGAGAACCTTTAACGTTTGGTATGTTGTGGAATATCAATTAGCAAAGCCTGAATTCCCAAAAGAATGCGTGTTGTTTTATGCTGACATTGGAATCTGACAGAAAATTGCGATGACATATTCAAATGAGATAAACGTGAAATTTATGTAACGGATGTAGATGTTGCTGTAGATTTGACTACCATATACTGTCTTCTATCCACAGGCGATTGACATCTGGATGCTAGCATGCCTAATGTTTGTTGTTGCGTCTTTACTCGAATATGCACTCGTCCATCACCGCATAAGTTTAGAAGAATACCATGAAGGCAGTATAATAAAGGTAACAACTCATACGCGTCCTGTTGACTCTTGCTCTACCTTCGACTCGGAGGTCACATGTTTTATTAACGTCATTCAATTGAATGCCATCTCAACTCCTCAATTCGCATGTTTTGCGAGGTCATGTAGTGCTGTCACACCAATTTATTGTCTTCTAAGTCGCAAAAATTAATTTTAAGCAGTTCAGACTATGAATTGACTCGTTCATATTGACGCCCCATGAATGAATATATACATATAAGATTAATTGAATTCGATTTTGGTTTACATGATCAAAACACATTATTATACCTATGTTTAACACCACTTTAAAGAGCAGCACTCTCACTGTAATCAACACGAAGACAAATCAACAGTTACTGTATTTGGTGACATTTGATGCAATTATGAATAAGACGTTCTGTATGACCCGAATAATGCAAAATTGTGTGAAGAATAATGGTTCGAATTCTCTGGCATCAGATTCTTAACTCTTAAAATGGTCGCTAGAGAACGTTTTTCCTGTGTTTATACACTTTTCACTGTATTGATAATTTTTCAATGAAATATACTGTTCTCACTGATTATCGCGTTGACCTAAGGTTAAGAAGGAAATGCATCGAATGTTGATTAAAATGCAAGTTTGTTATTTTCAACCATGTCAGATAACCAAAACTAATTGGTGTAGCATGGAACTCCATGATTTATATATGACACACCGTACCTTCTAACTTAAGACACGCTTGATAAAATACAAAAATCAATAACAATGTTTAACTTGTTTCTTTATCCTGTTCTGAAGGCTTTACGAAAATTGATAACTAGCAGTCGAACTAGTAGCTCTAGCAGTCGAAGGCTGGACCCGTCACACACAGAACTACAGACTCTGAACTCAGTTACCCCGTCTGTGGACACAGACATAGAAAGACAAGACAGCATGAAGAGCAGGCGACCACGCGGTGTCAACATCGATCGTTGTTCTAGGATACTATTCCCGACGGCGTATATGCTCTTCAATGTGATATACTGGTCGTCGTTACTTACTGAGGACGAGCGGGAATACGACCCGCATGTAGTTTGATTGCTTTATGAATGCTTCCTGGGAAATTGGGTCTTGATGTATTCACAGACTTCGAAACAAAGCCTGAATTTCTGCGACGTCTACATGCCGATAATGGAAACTAAAAATATTTCATTGAAATGCGGAAGTTACAGTTTCCTTAGAGAAGATAATATTGTCTCGCAGTTTACTTTCAGCAAAATTGTTCATACCAGCCCTGCTACTGTCATTGATATTAACAATTCCCTTGCTCTCTAAACTTTACGTCAGGCAATACGAAACTCAGATATATTTACACTTTAAGGAGTAAAAACAATTAAAATCATACAAGCTGACAAGTAACTTATTACCTTTCCTAATCAAAGTTTCTAGCAATTTTATTTGATTAATAGCCGTAGAAGTTATTGCATTGAAAAGTGTGGTTAATAAAAATACTGCTCTTTACTCTCCTTTTTTGCACTTTCACTATTAATATATCGTCGTCAAAACGAGTATTGAAGCCGAAGTGAACCAGTACCACGTGGGGTCTCTGTGTCAAGAAAATCGTTTTTGGCATCATGTTGGCCGCTATTACACACATGCTAATCGCAAAACCCACATTCATTTTCATAGCTATCCATTGAATGGATGAATACACGTACTGCAACTGCCATCATCGAAGAGAACAGTCATACGGCCTTTCGACCTCTTTTCCGTGATCTGCTATCTACCAAATATATTCTCTTTGACAGCCGGTTGTGATTAGTATACTAGCTTATTTTTAGAAGACTAGGCGTATCAAATGCATCCATGTATATTCAAGCGGGTTACTGACTATATATAACATTCAATTGTCGTTTTTCTATTTTTGCAGAAGATTCTGAAGAATTATCATGCTAATGTTACCGACATTCCCTCGAGTCAAATATCACGAGGAAAACCATGGACTATTTCACACTTAAAATATATTTGCTGGCAACTTTTGCTTATACACAATTTCGGTTTCTAAGTCATGATCTGCTGTATAATTATAACAACAATATGGTAGTAGCGTACTATATTTCTGGAAACTAAATATGTTAAACTCACATAAACGTTGCTATTTGAATAGTTACGTAAATAATGATATGGTAGCTTAAATAACTACTCTATAAAAGATACATGTGCATCCTGCAAGAACTGCGATGGCGTATACAATGTCGCACAGTAAACATTGCGCCTTGAAATCTACACCAGTTCTCTGGCACAATAATATTTGAACTAATTTATATTCGTGAGGGAATCTACTGGCTCGGCTATAAGAAATCAAAACATTATCAAAGCCTCCTCATTCTTCTAGACATATTTTTGGTTACGAAATTCGGTATGTCCTCAAGCTCGATGGTACCATGTTAAACGCACAATTCAAACGATATCGATACAGTCTGATACGATAATGTGGTACATGGGACATGTAAGAGGGTTTCAGTCAATTAAAAAGTCGCTTTTTACCATTATGTATAATTTTCGTTTAACGAATAAAGTTTTTATTGCTATAAGATATCTGTCGTGGTATACCTTTGTCTGGAAATATAGGTAGCAAGAATGTCAAATCGAATATAAACAACCACTTTCAAGTTGAGAACAGTCGATGACCAATACATCTAAACTGCTGTTCAGTGATGCATAAATCGATAAAAACTGTGTACATAATTGTTAGCCCGCTTTTTTTTCGATTACTTTTCATATAAGTTGATTTGTGACTCTTTAGATCAGTGCAAGTTAGGGTAGACATGTCCGTGAATGGCAGTATATTATAAAGTGTAAAACTGTGAAATGCATTTCAGCGCCCCCAGTGAGCACTCGTTTAAATGTATTTCATCGCTGCGTCCGAAGACTCGAGAACCGATTCTATCAAAAGTCAAGAATACCTTTGGTTTATCTATGGTTGAATCCATTTTTCCAACATAAAATATTAAAAATATATTACATTCTTTTCCATCAGCACAGGTGATTGCATGAGTGTCATTGAAAAAAGGGTCCTAAATAAATATCATGTTAATTGTTGGTCATTAAAAGATCACGTGACATGAATCTTTCCATGAATACGTGTCAGACGTTCGGTCTATCGATCTGTCTGTTCCAACCTCTCTTTTGAAGCCTCTATAAATGTAATAATCTCCGTAAATGTTACAGCAACATTAATTATAATGAATTGCATCCATAAAAGCAATATATAGATTTAAATAAATGTAAAAAACTTAAGCCGTAATTGTAATAAACGGTAACCATAAATGTAATAAAAGCACAACAATGCAATACTTGTTAACCATAGGATGTATATAGGATGTATATAAATCTACGATGTCTTCGAAATTTAAGAATTAGCCCTTAAATATTTATCTATGTAATAAAGGGAAAGCAGTCCACACATCGTTTATATCTCGGTTGTTTAGAGCATTCGGTAATTGCGCTCGTTGTTGACTTTGTCAAAGTTAATCCGGTGATAATCTGGTGACAGCGTCCACAGATTAGTAATTTACCATCGCTTACTTTGGCAAATTAGGCGATCAAACTCATCAAATAATAGACTAAATTACTACCTTGTTTACTTTGGCGAATTAGGCAATCAAACTGGTCAGATAATAGCTGCAGCATGCTGATAAAACGTTTACGCAGGATTGTCAAGGGCAGTTCAAGACCACAACACCAAAGTTTGGCAGAATAAACCTTTATTAGCAATACAACAAAACACCTACCCACCCCTGGGGACGGACACATAGGCTACCCCCTATGAGTGAACATTGTTGGTGGATACTAGGCGCTGTATAAATTATGTATCCTATCCTATCATATCCTATAAGGTTGTATATTTCTTTGTTGTTTGTTCTGAGTCGTCTGTTGTAAACTTTGTGTGGTATCACTGGTAGACCAGCTATTCCGACGCCTCCTTATTATGTTATCATTAGTATCTACAACTGCTGTTCCACTTTCTTTATCTAACGGTTTGATTGGTATCTCGGTATTCTGATCTTGTTATATTGGTTTTCTGATAGTGTTCTCAATGTATCCTATTCTGTGTTTAGGAAAGGAGACCTACTTTCAGGATAGTATGCAATAAGGTTACACTAGTCTTATTAAAATTAATTATCTACTAAGGGCACTAATAAACAAATGATCACGTACAAGTTCAACTATATTGCATTTATAGTCGAGTTTAATTACATTTATTGTTGGTTTGTGGTTCTGGGTTGTTACACTAATGGCAGACTGCTTTATTACCTTTGTGGTCGATAATATTACACCTATGGTTGATATCACATTTATGGAGATTATTATATTTAGTGAAGTTCTCTCTCTCTCTCTCTCTCTCTCTCTCTCTCTCTCTCCCCCCCCCCGCAGACAAGTACCAAATGTATCCATGTTTTATCTAATGGCCAAGGACACAGATCGTGTCCCGGGCATCTGAGTCCCCTATATTTTATCGCAGACTTATGGATTCATAGTGTGGGTTAGAATGCAAAAATAACCATGGCGAATCTCCTTGCCTTCTATATGCTCTCATATTTGAGTAAGTGAGCACCACAAATAAATATATCACGAAAGCGCATGAAATAACAGCGGAAATTCAGTCGGTTTGCAACTCATACAATCCTGTCAAAATTTCAAGAACTAGCTTCAGCATTTTCAGGTAAATTCATTAGTAAAAGTTCGCTGCCAAATGACCACGATAAAGTGCCAAAAGCATTAGTGAAGTCCGACACAGTATTGCCTCGTAACAGCAATAACGTTTGGAACTGTTGTAACAACAGCAGCGGTACTGTTACCACTGTTAAATGGTCTCATTGCCTAAAAGAATTCGAATGCAATGAGCAATTGTCCACTTACAAACATCACCTTCGGCTAATTTTACATCCCTTAGTCTCTTTAAGTGGCACTCCTAATATATTTTATGGTGTTTTGTGGATGGCCGACTTTTGGCTAAGAGTGCACAGCAATGAGCAAATTTTGAAATAAAATTGCTACGAAATGAAGAAATGTACTATTCATTCCACAAAATTGTCATTGCTAGCTGATATGCTATTTTATGTACAAAAAATCTTAATTATACTTTTACTTCCTCCGATAGTTTTCAATTCCACTCTTGCGCCTGTCTTTGTTGTATCACTTTATTTGTTTGAAAAATAAAAATATAAGTAGTACATCGATGCATGCTTGAAGAGTGAATTTTCTTTTCAAAATGTAGATATTTATACATAATGTATCAACAATTTATCAACAAGTGCTTTATTTATTAGCTTGAAGAAATGTGCTTCTTTTTCTGACCGATAATATTAATTATCTCGTAAACAGTGTATGGGTATTTATTTTTCAGAAAAGAGCGTTACGTGTATTATCTTTGACTATTACTGATGTATTTATCGGACACCGCTTTATTTGCTTGTTGTTACACTTAATAAAGGTTTGTAAAATAATGCCTCTGTAGTAATTTCTACGTTTATCGTGCATGCAACACCGTACCCGCGATGTTATGCTCACGCTGGTAAGAGGAGCTTTCGTTACCGAGCAACAAAAGTTTGGAAAGATTTACCATCTTGTGTAAAACGTGCATGTGATGTATGCAGGTTTAAAATTTTGTTAAGGGCGGTGATCAAGAAAATGTTCCTTTATAGCTGGACAGTGATATTTAGTCATCTATTCCTACCACCACCGAGGTATATAAGAGTTTCACGATACTTTGTACATTTTCGCACTTCACAGTATATGTATTTCGTGATCATTATGTGAGCCATGAAATGCATTAATCTCGGAGTAAATCGCGTCAAAAGTGTACATAAACAATTGGTTTATGTAAGTGTGCTGACAATTTTTTCTTGTGTCTCTGTAAAATTAAGTAACCTCCCCGACCATTCTAAACAGACCTCGTGACCTTTTCCGTAAGAGATGATGAAAGTTTCATAATCCCCGCTCGTTCGGGCGCTATTGGTACAGTAAAATGTCATTGTTTTGTCAATACTATATTTTGGAGATTTCACAGAATAAGATACCAAATGACAATTACATGGCTTTTTCGTTCAAATGTTGATACTCATTGTTCATGAACATGAGACACTTTTTCAATTGTATTCAGCTGCTGTGTTTCCCAAAATATAGTTTTGTGCATCTGCTTTCTGAATAACGGTCAGATATCAACATAATCTTTATCTAGCAGCACAATCTGAACTTCTAAGTGAACAGCAGGTCTTCGTTTTACATTTACTCTGGACCTGTGCCTTGTTCAACCTCAGTTAAAACGACCAAGGAACCTGATATTGATACTCTACGTACAGTTTTGTGCAGGACAAGCCTTATAGACTTGACAAGGGAATATGTCGATGAGTCAGACAATACTTTAAAATTATTTGAATTTAACAAACAATGGCAACCAGAGCCCATGCTTAGAGAAGGACGCCCGGAATCTCCGGTATGGACATGTTATGTCCGCTGTTCTCTGTGGTTCAGTGACCATCCCTTCGAGGTTTACAGGCACTACTGTAACCTGCTACTGTAACACTACAGTATCAATCGAACCAATGTACAAAGGAGTATTAGACCGACAAAGAGCAGCCCATAGGCTGATTTATGGCTTGTTTGGAACAAAATGTTTGGAAACGAAGTGAAATCTGTTGACGTCTACTCCCCTGTCCCCTCTGAAGAACTCTTTCTCCCCTTTTCTAATCATATACCTATACCATTCTCTTCCCATCGGCAACTCCGAGGAAAAACGATGCCCGTTGCCAAGAAATCGCCTGTATACATGTTCTTCTTGTACTGCACTTTTGCCCTGGATATAACTCGCAACAGACGGGTCATTTAGGGTAAATAGCTTGGTGTATTGTTTCCACTAAGCCAACAGCCTTAACTTTTTATAACAATGTGACCTGCATGACTGAACTGACTCTTATTGTATATACTCCCCCTCTAATGGCAAAACTGATTAAACACTGTGATGTATATCTAGACAACAGAGTCATGCCTTACGAAGCACGTTAAACTTTGAACTCATTGCCACTGCACGTCGACGCCTGGTACAATAAGCACAATCACGTGATCAATATACTGGCGCAGTCAACGCAGAACAATCTCGACAGTTCTATTGGTTTAAATTTTATTTTGGCGTCGGCCCAAAGCTGTTACAAAACAGGTCATAGCTTAGTTTAACCACTAGCTGAGGGAAGAAGACGTCTCACCCTGACTTTTAAAAATGGCCGTGAAAGCCGGGCGACAGATGTCTTCGTCGACAGACAGCAAGGAACAGAAACCGTCTCCACCTCCAGACAACAACAGTGACGAGGAAGAGACAAGTAAGTTATATCTAGCGAAGTGAATAGTTTGTAGGAAGCATGTAAAATCGAAACTAATCGATTTACCGAGTACAAAATGGCTGCCAATTCATAACTTCCTGCTTCTTTCTCTTTGTAAATTTGAATATAATGCGAAGGAAAATATGAAGCTAGGTTCTGATTTGAAGCTGTTATTTTCTGGAATGGAGAAATGTATATTTTACGTAACTTAATGGACATTAAAATGGTATGTTTTGTCTTGCTTTATCACTCACTGAGTTTGCAAAATATCAAGACAAGCACAAGAGCAGCTGACATTTTACTGCTGGCAATAAAGGGACCGGACGACACCAGCAGATTAGATTCTTCATCTGCATGGCTTCTTAGCCTTTTCTATATTGTGGGAGAAATTCCAGAACAAAATTGTCTCAGGAGACAGATTTTCTCTGCAGCTTTCATTTTGATTCGTGGTTTTCAAATTAACAACTTCAATATATTGAATCTCACATTTAACAAGGCTCTAACTTCGTTTCACTTTATCAACTTTTGTCTCAGAATATCTAATATTCTTAATGTCTGACATATTACATTGTTTGACGTTAGGCGGTCGGTAACGAGTTGAAGTTCTAAGAAGTGTTGACAAGAATTTCAAGGATACGAAATCTGTTACAATAATTATGAACAAGATAACGTAGAGTGGTTGTCAAAGAAATCTTGAAAGAAATATCACTCAGTTGCTAAAATGTATACTGTTTATATTTGCCGACAGTCTAGAATTCCGATGAGACATGTATGACCACAGGCTACCCAGACAGTATTAATAAGCTCATTATTGAGTTTTTCTCACTGTTTTCTCTATCAGTTCCTCTCCTTTTCTTCATCACAGTCCCTCTATGGATATA
>LD355542.1:33789-53425 GCA_001465055.1 Ptychodera flava | reverse complement strand
TCCCTATATCCATAGAGGGTCTGTGATGAAGAAAAAGAGAGGAACTGATAGAGAAAACAGTGAGAAAAACTCAATGACAAGCTTATTTTATTCTGTCTGGGTAGCCTCCTTTTTCATTTACATCTCTATCTTTGCAATCTTGACCAACTCTTGATAAGTCCACGGATTAGCATAATTAGTTGTGTTGACTAATTAATTACAAGATGTGTATATGAGAGATAAACGTCCTTGTAATTGGTGTAAAATGAATAAAGGGTTTATAAGAGGCTAGGTTAGATTATATAACCGTTTATTTTATTTACTCCGATCATTAAGAGCATGAAGACACAGTCCCTATATCCATAGAGGGTCTGTGATGAAGAAAAAGAGAGGAACTGATAGAGAAAACAGTGAGAAAAACTCAATGACAAGCTTATTTTATTCTGTCTGGGTAGCCTGTGGTATGACCTGTGTAATCGCTATGACAAATTTGTGATATTGTTGTCTGTAGCTGAGCAACGTCCCGATAATTTGCCTTGGTTCTGAAAAATGTTTGCTCTCCATCGACTCCCGTCCCATTTTAGCTCACGTGTTCACACGTGGGCTAATGTCATAGCATTGTCTGTCTGTCTGTCCGTTTTTGTGTGTGTCTGTCTATCTGTCTCTCTGTCTGTTTACACGATAACTCAAAAACGCCAGAACAGATTCACATCAGATTTTGTACACAGGTACAATATAATACTTGCAACAACTGATTAGGTTTTGGTTAGTGTAGCTTGCATATGAGTATAGGTAATTGTACGGGTTTAAGTGGGTTTACAATTCTAAACCTCACGGCTTTAGCTGGCATGTTGTAAACCGCACCGCGTTCTGTAAACATTGATCGTGGGGCGTCGGTGTTTGTGGGAGCCGCCATTACCGGAAGTTGGTAATGACGGCTCCCAGAAATGTTTCGGAACTCGATCGTCGTGTTTGAACAAATTTCAAACCCCATAAACGACAAAGTTAGTGCAGTATACTGTTTAGTCTTCAGTAGTGATAAATCGGTACGACCAAATGCAGTAAATATGTAGCATTTCATGCTCACATCCACGCGCCTGGTCCAGTGGGGTGCGCTTATTTTCACCTCTACAGGGCCATCGGCATTGTAGCGCTACTGGTGAGCGAAGTCGCAAAAACCAAAATTCACCGACCGCCTCACCGTAGCGCTACAAATTTGCAGCTAGGTGATAAGTTGTCATTGAAATGTAATTGCGCTAGATCATTAAACGTTGCCATGTGTACAATCTGCCAGATGTTTTAATTTTCGTTTGTATGTAGACAAGTAAACCTTTACGCGTGCATTGATATGGAAAGTAGTAAACCTTACGTCTGTATTTATATGATAATGAAGTCTATTCATTAAACTGTAAGGTTTACTAATTTTCATATCAATGGACCGTAATGGTTTACTTATTTGCATAAGAACAATTGGTGTTGCGATAATAAACGTACGGTGAGAACAATGTGTCACATGACCATGAGTGGTATAAATGAAGTTATACAATATCATTTTTTCCGTACTATGGTTTCCCTATGGAGACAGTAATGACAGTGTAGACATATATCAAAAAATACTGCACAAAATTTCATGAAACTTTTCACAGATGACAATCAAGTCAATATATAGATCATTTGCATATTTTATGAAGTTCTATAATTAGTCATATATCTCCGATATAACTGTACCAAATTTGATAAATTCTGCTGCAGATACTTATCTCACCGATATATCATTGTGGTGTAAAGCACTTAGTAGTGTCAAGTTAATTAAGAGTTCATTTGCATATTTAATGAACTTTGTAATTAGGTATATAACTCTTGAAATTACAGCATTCACTTTCATGGAATCTGGTATAGATATTGATCTGATAAATATCTAATTGTACTGAGAAGCATTTGGCAGTGTCAAGTTAACAAATAAATCATTTTCATATTTTATGAAGTTGGTAATTAGTCATATAACTCCGAAATGACTGCACCAAATGTGATGAAATCTGCTGCAGATACTGATCCGACAGATATGTATTTATGGTGTAAAGCATTTAGTTTCGTGGAGTCAATTAAGGGTTCATGTGCATATTTACTGAACTTTGTAATTAGTGATATTACTCCAAAACTAAAGCATTACATTTGATGAAACTTGCTACAGATGTTGATCTGATAAATATTTAATTGTACTGAGAAGCATTGGGCGTGTCAAGTCAATAATTAGCTAATGTACATATTAAATAGTTTTGTCGTTAGTGATTTAACTCTGACAGTACTGTGCAAAAGTTGATAAAATCTGCTACATATAATGATATCACAGATATCTGATTGTTCTTATTACACGCCTCACACGGATGTCGATTATATTTGGTGTATTGACAGGAATATAGAAAAACATTATGCAATAAATCTTCGTCAGAGATAGCTACTCTGGCAGTAGACCGTATACACGTCTAGTCTTATCAGTAGTCTGTCTTCTACTCTGCGTCGTGTGCTCAATTGAACTGCTGTCAGAATATACAATGTCTGTCTTTGTTCTTGTGTTTTTTTAGTGATTATCCTGAGGTCTGTAAATGTTGCGTAACACCTCCTTGCTCGTTGTTTCGTCACTTTAAAATAAGACAGGTCAAAGGTCCAATTGTTTTACACAACTTCATAACAGTCAAAAAGTATACAGTAATTCATGTCATGCTGTATTATTTCAAGCGTCCAGTAGTGTCTGATAAATGTCAATACATGTCGAGTCATCAGCAGTCAATTTCAATGCTTGATAACGAAGTTTATAATTTTGTCAAACTCAAAATCTGTACAATTCATTTGCATATAACACGTCAATCCTTCCATTCAGGGGTCACATTAGCAGGTCAAGTTGTTCTGTTGAGTAAATGCTGATTTTTTTTGTCTGTTTACTGGATATCCGATATTCAGTGAAGCGTACTACTATTAATGAACCTATTGTACAACACGTGAGCACATTCAGTTCACATCTGGTTTGTATATTATTTTGCAGCCTGGCCATGAGAATCGTAAGCTTCTACAGAATTGTTTTATTTTAAAAGGGGAAGCTATTCATGCTTGCGAAACCGGGTTTAATATCACTTCTCTACTGTTGGTCAACTGAGTTGCAATCTCGAAAACAAATCGCAATAAATAACGCGGTTAGGTTACTGGCGGCAAAAAAGGGGAAGGGTGAAGCACTTTGACACTAACTACGTGTCATTTGTAAGGTGTCACTGAATACGTATCAAGTAGAGTAAACAGAAGCGTACATTCCTTCAACAAAGACGACAACTCAGTATCGTCTTGTTTACTCTGTATTCAGAGGCTGATCAGGTAAGCTGATTCTGATTCCATACTTAGGTAAGACCGAAATGGTTAGATGATAAATGAGTAGATTCAATGACAGTTTTGAAAAATTTAGGAAAGATGAATCTGTAGGCCGATAGGCTCATGTACATATTAGAAATTAAACGCTTATGCTTTTTGCTGACCTATATGTTTCTAAAACAATTTTCACTGTTTGTCATTGGTCATTGTAGATGTTAAAAGTAAAGATGGTAAACTACATCGGTATTTGAAGAGAACAAATAGTCTAACACAGAGTAACATAAAAATGTTTGCTCGCTCACTTCGTTTGGATGACACAGAGTTCGACTCCATAAACTTCGCTTACGAGAAGTACGGACTTCATGAGATAAAGTACCAAGTCGTATCGCAATGGAAAAGTAAACATGGCGAAGAGGCGACTGACGAGTGGTTTGCTCATTCTTTAGATGAGGTTGGCTTGAAAGACGAAGCTGAACATTTTCGGCAGGGTAAGCATTACTAGGTCCCCAAACTTTGTCTGTAACGCCATTCTCCATAAAACTGCACCGATGTGTCAAAACAAAGGTGGATGAATATTTCCGTTATAGGGACCGCCCTTGTTTCTAGTATTATGTTATGATTGTTATAAAAAAATCGCTCGCTTCGGTTGGACGAGTTTCGATATGCCTAGAACTGTTGCTGTAATGTTGGCAAATATATAAATATATAACGTATTGTTTAGTGTAGGAAACAACTTATTAGAAGATTTCTAATGGATCTCGTTCGATGAACTTTTAAAATGGTGATTTTCAGCAAAATATACTGATATGAACAATTATCAAAACTGCAATAGATGAAACTTTCAGGTGTCATGACTTCGTTTTAAGCTGAGTAAAGAAGCAACCAGAAAAGAAAATGGTTCCTGAACATATAAGCTCATGAATATATTAAGGAGAGGACAAATTTCCCGTATTTCTGTGGTTTAATTTCTCTGTCAGACTAGAGCGGAGTACTTTAAACGAAAATGAGCGATGATGGAAAAGAACATTGATCATGAAAATATTTAAACGATTATCAATGAGCATAAAATTGGAATACCTGCAACGAAATCTGGATGAAAAACAGGAAACAGATTTTGCCGGTCTAAATTTAGAGTCCAAATTCAGTACATAGTTTGTCGGGTCAAAGACAGAATTACACTAACAAAGGGGAGGACATATGTTAATAAGAGACGTGTACAATAATACATACTTCTCTTCTCTTCCTGTTTGTATTTCATTTGCTGTGCGTATGCAGGGATATCAACAGTATCAAAACGACCGATGGAAGAGACAGGACGCCCTGGTGGTCTGTCTGACTTAAGAGATAACCTATCCCGCAAACCTTTGCAGTCTTCACATTCATACCCACTGCAAAGCGTCTCACGTGAATCTTCTCTGTCAAAGGACATTCCTGGGACTGAGCAACGTTCTTCCAGTCCGACAGACGCCCAAGCCCGACAGTCGATGGTCAATTTGCAAACCATCGTGCAGAGCTGGAATTTTCGATTTTGGTTTACTGCCGTGTTAATGGTAATTCTGGCGTTTTTGGTGGCTACGTATTCATTGTATCCTGAACACTATGCTGGAAAGATCGCACTGGTTGCTGCAATTGCCATAGTTGCCGCAGTTTCATTGCTCTGGGTATTAACTGTGAAGGAGACCCCAAGTAAGTATCCAAACCTTGTTTGAAGTGAGCAATAAATAGCAATAACTATATACCTTTTTGAAGTCTTGCTGTTTTGTATCGTTGTCGATGCGCCGCATTTCATTTGTCGTGCACAAGCACACTGTGCTCATTAGTGAGGTATTCTGATATATATTTCATCCCGTTGTCTTTAATTGGTAGGTAAACTTAGCCTGTATCTGTTTACTCTAATTAGAGAAAATTTTCAAAGATTATGCAGATGCCCCTGTTGAGTTACGGAAACCACCAGAACTCTTCAGTGCTGCCCATGACAAGTGTTTGGATGGTATCAAAAGAAGCTTTGAAGAATTCAAACGGAGTCCTGATTACAACCATGGCATCCTCTTTCAGGTAAATCTATTCGCCTTGAACCCATTGAAAATCTCGCATTTACCCGTTTTGAAGACCCAGTGTCCATCTTAGGGGAGGGAAAGACAGAACCGAGCTATAATACAGTTATATGGCTTTTAAGTCGGAATATATCGTTTTCAATCCTGCAAAAGCTTTATGAAATATGTAGCGATGAACAAAACAATGTCTTACTATACACATTGTGAACAGTGCAAAGCATTGTATTTCAGTGCATTGCATTGCATCACTAAAAATTACTATGTTAGTTAAACTGTGTAGATACAAAACACATACAATAATTGATTTGTAATCGCATGGCTTGAAACCGATTTGTACACTCAATATAACATTCTCGAGAAATCTTACTTTTAGCGGAAAATATGCCATTTGTTCACTGTAAAATCTAATTAACAACATATATGTCTAACCAGGTAATGCCTGTATTGAGTTAATCAAAACTTGTAAAGAGTCATACTCTAGATAAAATAAGACGCCAGCTTGGGCGTAAGCATGATAATTTGTTTTGCAATATAACTTATTTTGAATGTCGCTTGGAAATTTTGAAAAATATTTTCAAGCAACAACAAGCATGCAATAACATTGAAAATACTTTGATTCTATGTTTTGTTTTATGAGTCGTCAGTACGATATAGCATGACTATGTGGCGCAATGCTTTTGTCCATATTATTGTAGGTACTGCACGGCCTGGGTGGCTGCGGAAAAACAGAAATTGTCTCCTCCTATGCATGGAATAATTGGCAACGATACACGGGAGGTGTTTTTGTTTTGAACGGCCAGTCTAACAGTTATATTGACTTTGGCTTCAAGAAGATACTAGAGGTAAGATTTTATTACCACTAAGTGACTTGATATTAGAACCTGAAAGTGTTTATGGCATGAACATTAGCCTACGGCACTTACCGAATAAGTAGGCCTCCCCAAAGTGAATGTATTCCTGAAAGAAGATGTACTCATTCCGTAGTTATGACACATTTATTCCATTTGTCTTGATGATCATGACTTTTCGGCGTCTCGGTCTACATGTTTCTGTTTTCAATCGAGGATGTATAAAGTTGATGACCCGTTAGCACATAAGGGGAAGGGTCTCAATATATTTTCATCGTTATTGATATGTTTATTATTATTATTATTATTATTATTAATATTATTATTTCACCGAGTGATAGTGGTCAAATTTACTGCATACGAAAAGACATTGAAAAAATACTAACTTAAAAGGCTAACTTCTTTGGTAATTATCTTGAATTTCTCAGAACAAGTGACCGACATAACCATCCCACAAGAATATTTATATCTTGAATGCAATGTAGATCAAATACCCTCGCGTTTATATATACAAATGAACATGTTAGAGGGCACGGAAATAAGTAGATAAATATTTTTGAGGCCTAACAGATCACAAAGGGCTGATATGCAGAGGAAGGCTTCAGAAAAACATGTGCTTTTTTTAAAGGACAAATCATGCTACGCTCCTATATTTGCATAATGTCTTAATGATAGCCTGAAAGACGATTAATAGGCTCGCATGCTCTCAATATTTTTTTCATTTATTCCTACACAGTCGATTGACTGAAATTCAAGGAATGGCTCACAACTGAGTGAAAATACTATAGTCAAGGTATCAAGGTTTAAGATACAAGAGAATTGTTACAATTTACGGCGTTTTGTTATTAAGTCAAACTGGGAGCCTCTACGAGTTGTTGTAGACAGCTTTATTTATTTATTAAAACCATGTAAATAATAGTAATGGAACATTTATTTCCAGAAAATGAAGATGGATCTTTCAAACGAGGAGAAAACTCCGAATAATATTCGGCGGACAGTGCTCAATAAACTGAATAAGAGGAAAGATTGGCTGTTAATCATAGATGACGCAGATGACCCTGAACTTCTCTGGCAGGTATTAGAAACACCTAAACCTTTAAGTGAGGGACATATTCTCGTTACCTCTCGGGTAAAAACGGTATGGGACGAATCATCCACTAACAAGATCACCCCACAGATCAAAAAAATACAAATCGAGCCACTAAGTGAAGACGATTCGGCCATTCTGTTACTAAGGCTGACTAAAATTCATGAGTTAAAACCGTTATCGCTTAAAGAAACGAAGCGGAATCTGAAACGCATGTCATCGAAAAACCCTGCAGAGTACCGTGCGATAATGTGGCTTGGAGGAGAGCAAGCACTTCATGGCCTGCCACTCGCGCTAAAACTGGCAAGTAGGTATGTTGCAGAGCACCACATCAGCTTCCAAACCTACAAAAATCTTTACCTAACGTGTAACCTGGATGTCCTTCCAGCGAGTACTTCAGAACCGTTAACAGGATGGTTGAAACGCCATGGTCTGAATCCATCGTACGCCGTCGGTTTGCGCTCAGTTGTTGGTAAGGAGACGATTAACATAATGTCGTTAGATGAAAAACAGCTCCAAGAAGGTCCAATCAACCTCAGTGGTACAGATCTCACGAAGTTCCGAGAAGCCATACGAGAAACCAATAAATCCGACTTCGTAAAGATGGCGGACTTAGATAAAGAAAACATTGTAAAGACCTGGTCGATTAACTACAATGAAATTAAAAAGGAGAGCCACACAACAGAGTTTTTACAACTCTGCTCCTGTCTATCATCAAGAATTCAGGTTGCACTGTTCATCGATGGAGCTAAATATCTGAATATCGGTGACCTAAGAGAATTCTTCATTCCGAGGAGTTTAAGTGGTAGATATCATGGCAAGGAAAACATACATATGAAAGTTCTCAAGTTGTTCAAGACCTTGGAGAATGTTTCTTTCGCCACTAACATAGTTGGTTCAGAGGAGGAGGAAGAACACAAGCGCAGCCTTTCACGAGAAGGCGAGTACACAATCCATCATGTCCTGCAGCAGGTTGTTTTTCTACATTTCATGAGCCACGAAGAGAAGATCAAAAGCTTCAACAGTGCCCTTTCAATTTTGGAAATGTTATTTCCAAAGCAAGAGAAGTTCGAAGATTTCAGAACCAATGCTGTGCGTGATCGTCACTCCATCATTGCATTCCACACACTCGCAGTCAGTCAACACATACTGTCACTGGAGGATATTTCGGGTCTCAACAACGTTCATTCCCTGTTCACAGCAGTCAGCACTTACCTCTTCAGACTTGGACGGGCCAAAGACGCAAAATCGCTTTGCAAGGCCATGTTGCACATCAGTCGCTTACGGAAGCTGGACGATAATCTACAGTTCGCTGAAGGTATGAACCCTTTAGTCATCTACGTCAACGGAGTTAAATACTGCAATTTACTCACACTTATTACAACCTTCCGGATCTATGCAAATTTGTACACAACCTTTTTCCATGAGTTTTTTTATAGTAAATGCATTGCCATGAGTTAATTATGTTACTTTGAGCATAAGTAAAATGTTTAATGCTTTAAATTTATAGTGTGTGTATCTGTAAAAAGAGCCACTGATGTTCCTATTTGGTGTCTTTTCTAGAACTGACCTACCTCGGGAGGGCGTATTTTCAGACCAAGGCATTAGATAAGGCTGAGCGATATTTTAGCGACAGTATTGACGTATACAAAAGGATTACTGGAGAAGAAAACATAGAAGTTCTCAAAGGCATGTACAGCTGTTCGAATAGATATTCATCATTCATTAACCAATGTTACATATAATAAGATTGGACGGAGAAGGTTCCAGCAGCTTTCAAGCGCATTAGCGGGGAAAAGAAGGTCTTGACGCTGTTTTTTACTGGCGCAGTCTTACCCGGAGCTTGACCGGAGCTTTTGTGCCATAGCCCAGCCACAATCTCCATAAGTTGATGAAATATATCGAACAGACATATTTAATCTTCTATCCACTACTCTAGTTTTATATTCGTAGAGTCAAGTAATGGAAACTTTATCAATCGACAGAGAGACGGGAAAGAGACAGTTCCACTAACTCAAGGAAGAGTAATTTTTAACGTATTTTCTTGATTTATTACATGCCAACAGAACATTTTTCTAATGACACTATCTTGTGAAAAGAAGAGAGCATTATTTGAGAAAGTTAACAAATGCTTAAGTAATCCTTTTATATCTTGATTTCTCATTAAGTGAAACAAAGACTGGGAAGAGCAATGCAAGACAATGAAGACTACATGAAGGACAGCAACAAACGTGAAGAAATTGAGAGATTACTTACAGAAACACTGAACATGAAAAAGAAGATCTTCGAAAACAAAGACGAAAAAGACCATTATACTGTAGCACATGGTAATAATTTTATCAATGGCATACAATTAATTTATCTTTTAAAATTTGTCAAATTCAATATACCGTTTTCACAATCACTCGAAATCATGTGACACTTATTGCCAGGTAGCATATACGTTAAAGTGAAATAGAGGAAAAGATGATGTATTGAAAAAAAATTGAAATCAAAAAGCATAAAACAAATGGAACAATCAACATTAAAAGAATCATTTTCCGTTGTCCTGCAGCCTTGCACCAGCTTGGCTGCTTCTATCAGAACACAGGAGAATTCGAGAAGGCAGAGGACATGCTGAAAGAGTCTCTGGAAATGAGAAAAAGATACTGGAAGAGAAAATATGGCACCATTGAAGTGGAAGATGTAGCTATTGGAATGACACTACTGGCACGAAATAATATTCTTAACTCTCGCAAAGATATCGAAGAGACTAAGACGATTCTCACATCAGCGTTGGAGATTAAGGAAAAATGCATGGTATCAACGAACGAATCATATCAACTGGGTTAGTGAATGTTTCTATAATTTTGAATGTACAATGTACTACACAGGAAAATTTCAATTGCATTGGCTTGGCCGTCCACTGTGAGCTGGCTAAAATTTTATTGGTTATAGAAATTAATGTTGTCTTGTGATAATTCAGAACTTTAACGGTAAAACAAACTCGATAAGGATGTATTTTTAGCTCACGTGTGTAAACACGTGGGCTAATGTCATAGCGATGTCTGTCTGTCTGTCCGTGTGTGTGTGTTAGTGTGTGTGTGTGCGTGTGTCTGTCTAACTGTTTACACGATAACTCAAAAACGCCTGAACGGATTCAAGTCAAATGTGGTACACAGGTACCATATGCTACTTGCAAGAACTGATTAGATTTCGGTTAGTGTGGCTTGCATATTAATGAAGTTATGCAAGATCGTATTTTTCCGTACAATGGTTTCCCTATGGAGACGGTAATGACAGTATAGACATATATCAAGAAATACTACACAAAATTTCATGAAACTTTTCACAGATGACAATCTAAGAACATTATGATGATACTGTGAGTGTCATGTCAATTATTTTTTCATTTGCATATTTAATGAACTTTTGTTATTAGTGTCATAACTCTAAAATTCCAGCACCAAACTTGATGATACTTGCAACAAATATTGATCTGATATATATCTAATTATACCTAGAAGCATTAGGCAGTGTCAAGTTAACAAATAGCTCATTTGCATATTTTATGAAGGTTTGTAATTAGTCATTTAACTCCGATATAACTTCACCAAATGTGATGAAATCTGCTGCAGATACTGATCCGACAGATATCTAATTGTGGTGTAGAGCATTTAGTTGTGTGAAGTTAATTAAGGGTTTATTTGCATATTTAATGAACTTTGTAATTAGTGATATTACTCCAAAATTACAGCGTTACATTTTATGAAACTTGCTACAGATGTTGATCTGATAAATATCCAATTGTACTGAGAAGCATTGAGCAGAGTCAAGTTAATAATTAGCTCGTTTGCATAGTTCATGAAGTCTTATAATTAGTTATATAACTCCGAAATAACTGCTTCAAATGTGATGAAAACTGCTGCACATACTGATACGACAGATATCTAACTGTGTTGTAAAGCATTTAGTAGTGTAAAGTTAATTAAGGGTTCATTTGCATATTTAATAAACTTTGTAATTAGGTATATAACTCTGAAAGTTCGGCACCAAAATTTTGTGAAACGTGCTACAGATATTGATTTGATAAATATTTAATTGTGCTATGAATCATTGAACAGTGTCAAGTTAATTTAGGGTTTATTTGCATATTTAATGGACTTTGTAATTAGTGACATTAGTCGAAAATTACAGCATTAAATTAAATAAAACGTGCTACAAATGTTAATCTGATGGATATCTTATTGTTCCATAAAGCATTGAGCAGTGTCAAGTTAATTAACAGCTCATTAGCATATTAAATAAAGTTTTGTCATTAGTGATTAAACTCTGAGAGTACTATACGAAGTTTTAAAAAAAACCTGCTACATATAGTGATAACATATATCTCATTGTTCTGTGAAGCGTACTACTATTAATGAACCTGGTGTAAAACATGTGAGCATATTCAGTTCATTATTTGGTTCTATATTATACTGATATCCTTTTTTTTGATGATGATGATGATGATGATGATGATGATGATGATGACGATGGTAATCCTCCTCTTTAAATCCTAACAGGTCTGTATTACTTAGCCATGTTTTATCATATCATTGATGACGACTCGAATTCTCGTGACTATTTAAGTAAGATCGAGATAGAAGAGTACAGAACACTTTTCAAACGAAACAAGGACGAAAAAGATCTTGCAAAAGGTAGATGGACTTTTACCTTACTCGATTCATACAAGTATCAGTGTTCCAAGGGCGGAATGTTTCTTTTCTCAGAGAGCTAATTGTCTTTAATTGTTTTTCATAATCCTTGTCATATACTCATATACATGTAACTGCACCCTGGTGACTTCACATATTACAGAACCAGTTATATAGGTCACTTTGTATGTACATTTTTCGTTAGACGTTTTCATTTTGAGGCCATTGAAAAAGTCAAAACCATACTAGCGAACTTAATACTCAGATTATCCTATGCTACTTATGCAAATCAGCGTTTGTGTTATTTTGGTTGAAGCCGACTTTCAATTAAACAATACGATTGAAACTAATTTTGGGATAATTGGATGGTGAAGAAATGCCGATGTTAATCTGCACATATAAGCTTATCTGCTTTCCTTTTTAAATTACCCACTTGTTTTTAAGTGTAATTTGTAATATTGCAAGATTCAGCTACAGGTCACCTAACATCTTTGAGAAATTTGAAAAGTATAAAGATTCAATAATCCCAATATTAGTTCCAATCGTTTCAACCTAAGATCTGGCGGTCGGTCAAAAGAAATACTAAATAATACAGGAACAATTATGTCAGGTAGTGAGCCATTATGACTATTATTATTATTATTATTATTATTATTATTATTATTATTATTATTATTATTATTATTGTTGTTGTTGTTGTTGTTGTTACTACTATTGTTTTTGTTGTTGTTGTTGTTGTTGTTGTTGTTGTAACTGCTGCTACTGTTGCCGCTGTTGTTGTTTTTGATGTTGTTGTTGTTTTTGATGTTGTTAAGGCGTTACTAGTATTCTCATTGTTTCTTTTCTTGCAATCACAATTTGCTGGTAAGAAGCACTTACTTTGTGATATTTCGTTCATTTCAGTTTTCGAAGTGGAAATGGTATGGATGTAGGATGTTTATGTAAGCAGCCTACTGTGCTCCAAAGTGATACATCTATGCTCATGAAGTCAAGCCACGTGATATTGCTCCGAGATAATTATATGTTATTTTGTGTTACCATGGAGTAAAATGCATTATCTTCATAAGTAATAGAAAAATCAAGTACGATCAAAATCTCTGCAAGATGAACCAGATAAATAAGCCACAACCGAACATTAGACAGAGATCAAAGAAAAAACAGGCAACGATATTCTTAAAAATATTTCCGTTGATTTCGTCATTTATCCTAGCATGTGGTAAACTGCTTCACTCTTTAAGACCGTTTATTCTAGCCACCATTTTACTTTTAAGGTGAGAAGTAGAGAATGTGTAGATATAGTTTGCTATCATTTCTTTTAATTTCCATGGCAGTACAGAATTTTAAACTATTTTATAACCTTGTTTTTATTCTACGACTGTTTTGACACACAGGACGTCGCCGGCTAAACTTGCTAAAGTTAATCATTTTTATCGCATATTAGAATAAAATTCATTTCTGATGTAACACATGTTGGAGCTCATTTTAAAACTCCTGAAATGAAAAACATTTTCACCGTCTTACTTTTCTAAAATCGAACATTCTATTTTTCCCATAGAGTAAATACAGAGATCGCAGCCATTTTAAATTTTATATATCAATATACTTAATTTGCTACTCTTATTCCAAACTTAGCGCGATGACTCCTGACTTCTATTCTTGATTTGCTAAGGGAATGGTTGTAAATTTAATTAAGGAAAGTTTAAGCAAAATTTTATGTCTTTAACTTTCGAGGGGTGTATTACCTTCAGACAATTAAGCAAAGATAATACTTTCGTTAAAAAATCAAAGAGTTTACTTGGATTTGCCCACCAATTTGCTTTCTTTGATAATAATTATATTTTCTGCTGTAAAATTTAGCTATATAGTTCGGTAATGTATTCATTGCCTTGGTTTAGTTTTATTGCCACTTTTTATAGCGAGCATGTATGTGCGAGTGCGTCATGAACTCTGTATAGCGGATGTCTCTTATTCAGACAAATTATAACAAGTTAGGATGGTCATTGAACCACTCTTTTTTAAGTTTGATATTTAGCCGAGTAATGTTGACTGTGATGTATTTGCTGTGTGACGGGTTGGAGTACGAATTCGTGAGTTTAAAATCGTTCGGGAATCTACTGAATTACATTGACAAGCTATATTACTCTCTCTGAGTCACTAAATTAAAAATGCAAAGACCAATACAGCTTCATTAGTTACATTTAACCTTTTTCTGTTGTAACCATAGTCGTTTTAGAAGACCGCTGTGAAAGTTCATAACATTGTTTTTGTTATCCAATGCAATAGTATTCATTTTATGTTGTTTTGAATTTCGAAGTAATTGCAAAGAATACATTACAAAATAAGATCACTGTGCAAATTTAGGCTTATTTTTTCCTTTAATTCTACAATTAATGGAGGACAAGTTCAGAACAGCAAGACTTTTCTCGTATCTTCATACTCGACTTATGACAGATTTAAAGGGTCGCAAATTTCCGGTGACTGAAATTCTGATTGTATAACTTCTCTTTAAAATTGTGGCTATGGAAACGGGCTTAATAACAATATCTACAATGGCGGAAATTATTCAATATGCCGTGAACTAATTGTACTACACTGGATTTGATCACTGAGTAGTATGCCACAGTTGCAAACATTTTGATGAAAGGCATATATTGTAATTGTTATCATTATGATTGACCCACTTAAAAAGCAGACTTTAATATCATTGAATGTACATATATTTCTACAATGAATCTCATTGTACGTATTATATCTCACTATCACTAAATTGAACATAATGTTAATATTCTTTAAAATTGTCAACACCGTTATCAATGTCTTATTTTGCATTCAATTATTGTATCCAGCATAGAAGTGAGAATAAACGAATCAAGCCAAAAAAAGAAAAAAGAAAAGAATTTTTTTGCCCATCGACATACGAGACTTTACATTATCTTAACAGCTTGCAAGAATTTAGTGTAGAGTACATATGGCATAGTATAATCGCACATCCATGGCCGGAATTGAATAATTCTGCACGTTGTACATTTTTACATTATACTCATTCACAAAGTACATTTTTTATGTAATATATGGCCTACGTTTTCTACATTTCTCTTCCAGAAGATTTCTCTTCTAGTTTCGATCCTAAAAGGCAGTATACCGGCACGAATTCGTACCGTCAACTATAACTATATATAAATAGGTTGGTTTTGGCAGATCCTATTCATCATGGTGTTATTGTACGTTTTTTCGACTGTTGGTAGTATTCACTCGTTAACTCGTCTTAGCCTGCTACGAGGTACTCAAAATATTCAAAGAAATTTTAGAGTCCGACATAGCAGTTGTTAGAAGTTGGTTTGCAGGTTTGTTATTTTAGATACACAAGGCGCATTACAAACGATTCCTCATAGGTGTACACGTAACACGATACATTGAATGTGTATTGTTCTAAAATGACATGCGTGCAAAGCCCATTTCTGACAACTTCTTTACCGGACTCTAAAATGTCTAAGGTGCATAGATGAAAAATGTATCATGTGCACCCGAAATGTATTGTTTCTGATGTGTCCAACGCTTATTAAATGACAAATGTGCAAGCCAATCTCTATCAATTTCTGTGTTGGGCTTAAAATGTCTAACTTATAAAATGTCTAAAGTATATTACAATCGACAATTATCACCCGTAGGGGAATGGCTATGCCAGAAGTCGTCGGGATACAGAAACAGCGTAGAGGCTCAGTCTTCAATGATAACGCTGTTTATTTCTTATACAAAGATGTTGTCCCTTGTCTTGAATGCTTGTGTTCGTAAAGACATCTCCAATCTGTACAGTGGTCATTTACATACAATTACATTCCATCATTAGTGTCTCTCTATAGTAATGACCTATTTTCGGCCAAGGCTCATATCAATGGCTAAGACCATAAACACCAAACCAACTATTTACTTGTTTGATTTCCATCGTTCGCAATTCTGAACCTAATTCTTGAGCTTTATGCAGAATTGATGTCAAGTGAATGACCTCTGTAACTCGTGCACAGAAAACAATGTATGGTGTAAACCTATAATGAGTCGTCTCTAACGTGTCTAACGTGTCTAAAATGACAAACGTACAGCCAATTTCTGACATCTTCTATGCTGGGCTAAAAAATGTCTAACGTGCAGAGGCAGTGTCTAAAGTGAACAAACGTGCAAGCCCGTTCATGACAACTTCTATATCGTACTCTCAAATGTCTAAGGTGCTGAACAAAAATGCATCGTGTAAACCTAAAATGTATAGTATCTGACGTGCCTAACATGTCCATTATATTTGATATTCTTGAGAGACATTTCAGCTTTCAAAAATGAGAGGAGTCATACAAAGACTCTATCTATACACTTTAGCATAAAAAATGTCTAATATAAAAAAATCCAACCACTGGCTATAGCAGAAGCCGACCCGACCTCCAAAAACAACAGTGACAAGGAAGACAAGGGTAAATAGTATTGTCATTGAGCTCCAGAACAACACAATGTTATGACTGATGGATTTGTCTGGAAACAAAATAGCTACCCATAATTTTTTTTCCTTGTTCCGTATTTCAGGGCGGATTTGGAGACGCGCATGAACGTTTAAAACTTATCATGTTCTAATAAAGTGCTATTTGTTTAGGGAGAAATGTATTAGACACAAACACAAGTACGTTTGCAATACATAATATCGACGGATATGAAAATTTAAATACGGCAAGTTACTCAATATGAAATGGCCTAAATGAAAGCATCGACGGCAAAGGAGTCCCAAAATATCAATTATATTCGGTTCTGCAAAAATAATGAAGAGTGAAGAGAAAGTCTCGCGAATATATTTTAGAGACTATTAAGTTTCGTTTTAAATGTAAGATAAAAAAGGTTGCGTCATAGGTTTAAATGAGGAAGTGTATGCGGTGTTGTTAAACAAATTTACACTGTACTTCCCTAGTGATGAAAAAAATGTAAAGGGCCACAGGCAAGGGTGAAAATATCGCGAACTTCCATCCAGGTAATGAGCCCTTACACGGAATGAGACTTTACCTATTTTTAGGAAGGCTCTCACATCATTTTCACAAAACTGTAGGTAGAGTCCATCGCTTGCATCGACATCGAAAACAACAACAGCATTAAAAAATGGAGGTAGCCCCCATGATCAAAATAATTGCAGTCGGTCAAAGCATGGCGTTTCTATAACAGAAGGGGTTACGAACAAAAGGTTGCTTTCTTGGCTGAAATGCAGAACAACATACTCGATGTATCAATTGTACTTAGCTGCGGTAAAATGTAAAAAATGGGGTAACGCAATGGAAAGTCTAATGTTAAAAAAGGCTCATAACATGGTTTGTATTCAGTTATGAACAAACAGTAATGGAAATACGAAAATATAAAGAATTGAAATGACTTTTAGTTTCATTTTGAATTAGAATGGCGTCACAGATTTCAATAAGGAAGTGTATCCCGACTAGTTTTGCAAATTCCTACAGTGTCATACTGAATGAACTCCGTTTGCCAATCTACAAAGTTGTCAGCCATAATGGAGGGCATGGAGACTCAATGGTAAAGTTAGATGCCAGATGTACGGGGACTCAGAAAGCGTGTGTACATAGTTGACTGCTTATAAATGCTCTTTGCATTTCAACTCAAATGCCCCTTGCTCCGAAGGACAATTTCAACAGATGATGAATGGACCGGTTTTCAGGAAGCTCTCTGACACATTTTCTCAATGAGTTTCTGCTAAACGGATTCAAAATGAATTCAAAATGACCCTGACTTTGTCTGCAAACTCTGACTTTTATCGTATTGATAAGACAGCCACTGCCTTTTCCATTATCTTAGTCATATGTCGAATTAACTTGACAATGGACTTTGCCAGCAAAGTCCAGGCTATAGTACTGAACGCTACTTAAGGACGTATGTGTATGGCCGCTATTTACAATTATGACATTATTTTCAGGACGACCGGCGTGAGCGGAAAATGTCAAAGCAGTCCGTGTAAGAATTAGTTTATGCATATGATTTGAGGCCGTAGTGAAACACAAATACACTGAAAAGATATCTAAAAGTAGATACTCGAAAGAGACCTGGACTATCTAGAAGTTCATTAGGAATGTAGGGACCTGGAATGTCTGCAAACATATATTAAATCTAATTGCTCCGATTAAGTAAAGGGTTAAATGTCACTTTGTTATGGTTGAAATGCAGAACAACAAGCTCGACGTATCAGCTGTAACCTGGAAATAAATAGCAACCAATAAATGGGCAGGGATTTCGGCGATTTATAGGGTAAAGTCAAGCAACTTTGACATGCTATTAATGTCACTATGTATAGCTTACGTGACAGCGACGTGGTAAAATGATAGAACAGTACCACTTGATATCAGAAAACCAGATACCTTTGGGAATCATCGGAATTAATGGATTGGTTCCGTGTGATGAATTCATCGATTGACGAAGAAATGTTTGTGTAAATTATCAAATAATAAATTTATAGAAACGTGAAAATTCTTCCGCGCCAAAAATTTTTACAGTACCAAAGAGTACTCTTATGGACAACGGTGACATCACAGTCTCAATGATGATCTCAGTGACACACACCGACCATAGCACTCCACCAGAATCTCAGTCGCCGCGAGAAATTCATGAAGAGAAGCAAACACCCCCTATCTACGCTGAAGCCTAATGACCAAAGGTTAAACGTTTACGGGTCTTAGTCTAGTTTCGCTGGAATGGTTTTGAGGTGGTATTTACAGCGATTTTACCAGGGGCGGCGGCATACAATGAACTACCCCCAGTATATGCCAATGTCCTTTTTGTTGTTCTGACTGTCATCGGACTTGTGGTTCCCAGAATATTGCAGACCGGAACTGGTAGTAAGTTCCCACACTTTGCTGTCAATCGGTTTGAAAATTTTTGTGTTCATTTGTAAACTTTCATATTTCTTGTAAATTAACTGTATCAATTGTAAGAATATGATATATTTATCTGAGACAATACTGTCATTAGAAAAAGTAGTATTTTATTCCCTTTTCATGAATAATGGACGATATCTGTTTAATCAGAGACAATTTTCAAAGATTATGCAGATGCCCCTGTGGAACTACGGCAAATCACCAGATCACTTTAGGTCTCCTCACGACAACTGTTTAGAAGAAATCAAAAACAGCTTTGAGGATTATAAACGGAGTCAAGATTATAACTATGATGTCATCTTTCAGGTAATCCACATTCTTCCTATCGCTATACCATTTTAGCCTTTGTGTGACTCAGATTAACTGTTTAATTAATTTAGAGAAAAGCGTTTGCATAATTCGATATAATTCAAGGGTGGAAAGACCAAGAGCACGTTCTGATGCTCTCTATCGTAGTGTATATAGATCATGGTTCCTTATTTACACTAAACGTATACTTTGCTACATTATATCGTGCACAAGGTAACATGGTTAATGTCAAATAAGATTTGTCTGGTGTAATTGCTGTCAGATACTTCAATAGTAAATTGAATTCGTTTACATTGAGTCATAAATGAGAAATCTACTTTGAATATGATACACAAACTGTTAAGTTTCGAGGTCATGCTGATGAACTGCATGTCGGAATAACCATTACGCACCAACACAAGGCGTTAATCGTGTGTAAGATTTA
>LD355542.1:269-32686 GCA_001465055.1 Ptychodera flava | reverse complement strand
ACGCGGAAACTTGCCCTCCCACTGAAATTATACTCCCCACTGCCCTCCAGTATCTATGATCTGCCCTCTCCCCACTCCCCACAACAATTTAAGCTCCCCACTCCCCTGTCCCCACTACTGAAATTTCCCGTTGCCCACTGATGTACATATTCCCAAAGGTGCATTTCACTTACGCAACTATTTATTTATCACCCAGGTTGCGTTTGTTCTGTGATTATTCGTATTCCGCCAGTATTTAAAGCTAAGTAGGGGGCTAAGTACCGGACTGGTTGACTGTCCACTTGGCTTTTCTCGGGCATATGCAACAGTTGCAGGCTGTCTAAGTTACTATGGGCCATTGTGTTCAGAACATTCTACTTACACGAAAGTCTTCTCGAGTAAAGTGATGTAAATAAATTACCCGTTTTCGATTTATAGCCATGCCTATGCGCCTATTGATTCGGGGCACTGACCCACTAAGCAAGTGATGAAGAGCGCCCTCTTTGGCACTATGTGAAGCAAGGGCAACCTACAACAAAGTCGAAATAGACTCTTCAGCATCATTATTCTATCGTGGAACTGGACACGTGTAGTCGACAAATGCAGAATTTTAAGATGATTGGCTTAAATAGGGAAGAGGCCTTGGGCATACAAAGAGTATATCCGTATGCACTGCTGCACTTACTCAGTACTGGCCGACCCCCCCCCCCGCAGGCCGGGCCCCTCCCCCTATACTTCGGCTGCTTACATTTTTCATCCCCTTGTTCTTTCAGGACAACCTTTGACCTGCTTTGACCCTACGCAATTTTCCCATTCTAAAAGTCCACAATCTGTAAAATTAGACACTTTTCTGCCAGTATCCATGGGTCGATGTGATTTTGAATTACAAGGCGGGGTAATACTTGCCGAAAATACATTGTATAACCCACAAATTTCATCATTTGGCTGCATTTTTCAAGCGCGTAGCTTTAATATATAGTACATATATATCAGTGTGTTTGCAAATTGAAAATCTGTTATGCAAAGCATCATACCAGCCACAAATTCATCATTCAGCTAACTTTGGGAGCATAACGTTTACACATGAGAGATGTATATCAAAGATATCAGGGTGTTTGCAAATTGAAAGGCGGCATTTCATTATGAAATGTACTATTCATATGAAAAACATGACAAAAAAGTGGTCATTTAGTGTATCCTCTATGAGAATTGAGTATAGGAGAGCAACAAGAACAAAGACTTCACAATAGAGTGACATATTTTAGAAAGACAAATGACAAAGTTGGTGTATTTTCCTGTGTCTAAACACCCATCAAGGTTTTTGATGTACTGCTGTTCTCCATTTGATATTCATTATTGACATCCGTTTACATACAATAGTTTTTGAGATCTGGTTGTGCATAGAAAGTGTGAAATATATTCACAGCTTATTTAAAATATTGTATGCAAACTTCAAGCATTAAAATTTCACCTTTGAAAATCGCATCTTACAACTGATATGCCAACGATTTCATTAAAACACAGAACGACTGAATGTATAATTTATATTTCACATTTTGTTTCACTTTTGTCGTGGCAGGGACGAGTTTGAAGTGGGAGTCACTCTGTTCTTGAAAGTTGGATTAGGGAGGGGGTAATCCACTTCTGGACATTAGTAGAAAAAAATCCACCCTCAGGCCGCAAAAACTGTCCAGTCTCTAAATCAGGACTGAGCATTTTCAGAGATATTAAGGAATCAAATAATAGTGTGAGTTCTTCAGATTCAAAGATTCCTTATCTCTGTTTCATCCCCTCTCCTGGAAACATGGAGAACATCTGAAAGCAATGTGTCTTTCATTGTAAAGATACCTGGGATTTAATATACTTTCTAGTTAGGACTTCCAATGAGCAAAGAAAACAGGACACCACTATTTGATAAAGAATTATTTTTTATTATCATTATGCAAACTATACTCATGCACACTTTCACCTGATTGTCAATAAAGAAAAGATCGAGTATTTCATTAGAGAACCAATGTTTTTCAAAGTTACCAATATTGTAAATTCTCTGTGGCTGCCATACTGTTAACACATGGAAAAAAATCTTTCCCAATTAACACTCTTGTTGCTATTCAGTTTTAAAAATGCTTCAAAAAATACAGACTGAGTAGAGCCGAGACTTGAGGAAAGAAGAGAGTTTGTTTAGAAAAGTAGGTCTGTAAGATGTATTCTAGCTTCACATAATACGCTCTATCCTGAAAGCCAGAAATAAATAAAGATGGGAGCAGCTCAGCTGTGATAAACATGTATTATATTAGAAAATTGTTCTGACTTTGTCAGTGTGAACAAGTCATGATGAAAGGTGATCACTATTTCACTAAGACCAATTAGATAACAATGAATTTGTATACCAAATTTCAAGACAATTGAAAATGCTGTTTCTGAGAAGATTGTTTGACCAAAGAAGTACAAGTATGAAAATTTTACCATCATTTGAATAAATTTTCTTAATGTGATCCCTGGGAACTAGCCAACCAAATTTCAAATTAATATGAGGATTGGCGTATGGAAAGATTCTCTGACTAAAAAAATACAAAAACATTTCCACTAAATTAAATGACTTGGACAAATGGACTTAGCTGACCCAAAAAAAATATGAGAGAAATGAAATACATAATGCTTATTAGGGCCGCGATGGGGAAGATGGAAACATTTTGAAATTCGTTTCTTCGCTTCGATAAAGTTTGTTTGTGCAATGTATGATAGTGAGCATGCGTGCGTGAGTGCTTCACGAACTCTACAACGTGTGGAGCGGTCTCAGTCAGAAAAATGTAACAACTTAGCCGGCTATTGAACCACTCTTTTTTGGGAGTGGGGATTTAGCCGAGCGGTTCTCTCTGTGGCCTCTTCGCTAGGCGACTGATGCCGTATGTTGTGGGTTCGAACCCGATTGAAAACTAGCCGTATTTAATTCAAAACTAGCATCTTTCAAGGTTTATCTCATCCCTAGGTTGACTTGGTATATATTATTGCAAACTTTCATTAAGCCTACAACAATCACAGGGCCATATTCATTTATCAAACTTATTTCAGACTATTTAAAATGAATCTATTCACATTCAAATGATTAACATAAACAATACAGGCACCGTTACGATTTAAATTACCTGTACACATTGTACACATTGTAGTATTGTTATAAAAACAATCATACATATGTGTAAATTTGAACCTTTGCCACATGTTTGCAACTTCATTGAAAGTATTATGATCAACATAATAAACAATTATTGTAACAGTATTGTTATACCATGAGAGTCGACCAGATTCACCATTCAAGTGTGAGAATCAGCCAGACTTGTTGTTCACTGGTGTGAATCAATCTGGTTAATTTTCACCAGTGAATGATGAGTCTGGTTGATTCTCACTTAAAAAATTACCATTCTCACAGTGCTTGGTGAGAATTTCCATTCTCACGGGTGAGAATCTATTATCTCACCAAAGTGTGCATTTCTCACTGCTCATCGGTGAGAATTTTTGAATTTTCACCGGTAGCAGTGAGAATGACCAGAGATTCTCACCAATTGCGAGAAAGCGTCACTTCTTACTCCAGTTTCACAATGTTTCCTAGAGTGATATGAAAGGAGTTTTTCAACGTCATTTCGTTCTTGATTAGAAGGTTTGGATTACTTTCAATTTCCACTACCTCTAGTACACAGGCAAAATTTAACAAATGTTTAATGCATCATTGGCAAAAGTTATACAATTGGAATGCATCTTGAAATTCATGATGTGTCGTCGCTTAATCTGTAGAACTATTTAAAGATTATGTAAGTCAGTAATATGTGGCGTTTTAGAAGAAAACCTAAAAGGCTGACTTTTTGGGCGGTCATTATTACTTTCATGTTTCTTTTAATTGAAAGGCATTATGGAAACAAGTTAAAAAAATTGAAGCATCTTGCATGATGTCTGGTTTGTTAATCAGTATAACTCTTTAAAAAAACAAGGGGTTATACACTGTGATGAAAACTTAAAAGCCTTGAACAAATATTCAGAGATTTAGGCTTATTTGAGCATTGCAACTCAAGATTTCGAGAATTTAAAAAATTAAAACAAGTCCAGACTACATTTTAGTGTTTTCCGTCCTGTCGATAGTCCATCAGATTTGATTTTTATTTCTGAAAATTATTAGTTCAGAAGAATGCGACGCTAAATGCAATGTCTATTTTAAGATAACGATCTCCATAAAGTATTTTCAACATTCGCAACGATCAAAAATTGTCAATTATGCTATTTCCAAAGTATCCCTTACCTTTTTCTGGTTTAACATTGCTTTCTCAAACACATTGCATGCCATGACACGGCAGAGGAGATAATCAATTATCAAAAATCTTTTCTATTTTGACCAAATCTTTCGCCACACCGTTAAGCAAAGACTTGGAAGAGTAATGCAGGAGAACAAAGAGTACATGAAAGGTGGTAAAAAGCGTAGAGACATTGAGAAGCTATTGAAAGAAATACTGCGCAAGAAGAGAGAGATCTTCAAAGACACTGATGAAATAGACCATTACACGATTGCACATGGTAAATTCTTTGCTTGCAAATTCATATCCTTCCCACGTATTCTTTGTATGACACTTTAGCTAATGCCATATAGTTTATTCAATTACATTTACCCGATCATGTTATAAATTATTGATGTCTTGAAGTAAGTCCTTACAATGTCTTCTAGTTATGGCAAATGTTCAAAGACTTTAATAAACAACCATCAGTTTTAGAATAGTCGGATGGATTGATGGATGGATGGATGGATGGATGGATAAGTGACACGCTGAACACTTGAGTTGATTGATCGATTTTATTCATCGACAGCCTTGCACCAGTTAGGTTGCTTTTATCAAGAAACGGGAGAATATGAGAAAGCCGAAGAAATGCTGAAAGAGTCCTTGGAAATGAGAGAAAGATACTGAAAGAGGAAACTTGGCTCTGACGAAGTGGAAGATGTAGCCGTTGGCAAGACAGCGCTTGCACGAAATTATATAGCTGAAAGAAACGGAGAAGACTGAAACTTTACTCAAGTCAGCGTTGGAGATCAAGGAGAAGTGTATGGCTTCCACAAACGAATCGTACCAATTTGGTGGGTTAATTCTTCTTGCTGTTTGGGATAAATGTATTGTACTTTTAAGCTTTACATAAGTTCTTGTAGATGTGCATCTTTGTCTGTTTCTGTTTAGCTACATCGCCTATTACTTTACAAGAAATCGAGTATAGTGTTTAATCAAACGCAAAACACCATCTCATCAGTTTGCAAAATGTCACAATGCGACTCTAATACCTTTGTCGCACCACAGATATTTACCGTTCATTATTGTCTTAACCATAAGCTTAGAAAAAGATTCAAAAATTTTCTCTCTGTTTCTAGCAACAATTTAATTTGAAACGGACGCACCCATTTTAGGACATTTTGCCGTTGAGCTACCTGTAAAATTTGTCTTCAAGTTAACCCCCCAATAAAATGAAAGCGATATAAACTACCACAATAGTTCGATGTGCCGGGTATTACCAGGTAGAATCACCAAATTGCGACTCTTGTCCTGTCTTGTATGACTTTCTCTGTATTTTTGATGATGATGATGATGATGATGATGATAATAATAATAATAATAATAATGATAATGATGATGATGATGATGATGATGATGATGATGATATTGGTGACGATTTGTTTTTGACATTGTTTTAAAGTGGTGATGACGATTACAATAGGTGCAAAACAATAATGACTGTAAAAATCATCTTTATGGGATGCGTGTTTTAGAAATGAATCACGACGGTGGTATCATTAACATAAATCAACATTAACTATGATGATGATGACGATGATGATCACATTTTAGCTAAAGTAAACCCATTACTGTTTTGCAGGTCTCTATTACTTGGCTGCATTTTACCATGCCACTGATAATGACTTGCATTCCCGCGATTATTCGAAAAGGATCGAAATAGAAGAGTACAAATCTTTATTTAAAGACACTAAAGACCAACTAGACCTTGCAAAGGGTATTTACCTTCCATACTACTTAATTTAGTAACAAAAACTTTCAATGTGTCTGTTTTCGAAAGGTTGGGTTGTGTTATCTTGTGCATCATAAGTCATCTCAAGTATTATTTTCAGGGCAAATTAAAAAGTCTTTGAAACTTGTAATAATTTTGAGTCTAATGATCGATTAGTGGATTAAAAGAGATAATACACCGTAGTGCACTTTGTTTATTTTCAGTTTTTCAATCGGAAGGTGTTTGGATGTAGAATGAACGTATAGAGGTACCCAGTGTGCTCTGAGGCGATCGGTCAAATCACGTGGCATGATCATTATTAGATCTTGACTTACTGTCAGTAACTATGAAGTAAAGTGAACTATCTTCAGCGATCTTTAGAGACCCCGGTATGATGAAAACTTGGAAGGACGTCAGCCTCTCCGGTTAACGGGCCATAAATAATGACTATGCTGACCTGTAAGGAACTTTGACACAGAATTTCATTTTCACCTTTGTAGATCTACACAACCTCTAAACATCTTACTTTACTTAAGATGCTGACGTTTATCCATCATTTTTGCTGTATACAGTATTTTTCATATTTCAAACACGTTTGCGACCAATAGTCCAGCTTTAGATTTCATTTCCACGCATTTAGGTCGACACGACCTGTAAAGGTTAAACGTTATATTTTCAGTGTACTAGAATTACATTATCTGGATGAGAAAAGAGAAAGAACGATTTTTGAGGACTGGTCTATTTTACTGTAAATCATTTTCATTATCATTGATGAGATAATACCGCTCTGCAATTTATCTAATGTTATACATCTTGCAACTTATTTTGTCTTAATGGAGAAAAGTATCATCTGTAAAGGCAAACACTAGTATATTACAAGAACGGATGCTTTTTTTCAAATATTTTCACTCAAAAAAATGACACACTGTTGATGTTATTGTTTCTCTTGAAATATCTACTGAAATGATTCAGTCAAACTTGGTAAATTGCAAAATAAATGGCTATTATTCTTTTAAGATTTTCATATGAGGTACATTCAGATCATTTGTTATGCAGGACTTAAACCACCTGAAAAACAGTTGGTTGTCATTGTGAAACGTTAATTTACACTTTGTGTCACCGTTATCTCATAGAAAACATGTAAAAATAAAGATACATATGTTTTACTAGTATTTTATCCTTGATACGTAATGTTGTTTTCTAACTTGTTTAAAAAATTGCTTTAAGGAATAGTTTTTGCAAACTAAAGCAGATCTCAAAATTGAAGCGTATTTTATTTTGATATATGGAAAAGGAGAAATAAGTATAGAATAAGCAGATTTGAAACTCGTATACTTCGGTAAGGTAGTGTTAGTAGTAAATTTCCTATAATTGAGTTGATAATTGATTATAGTCAGTTTACAAATTTTAAATACGGTATTTACATAAAGGTATACGATGCTAAATTTGAGCATTGTGTATATCATAAGATCACTACAAAGGCTAGGCTGATCAGCAAAGAAATGGTCATTAAACGACGGAAGATTATGATAAAAATTTACTTTTTTTGCATGACACATGAGATGCAACATGGTTCCAAAAGCATGTATTGATGTGATGTTTGTTGGATTTGGCAAAAGATAATAATTTATAGTAATTATAGTACCAATGTATATATTATCTTCAGGGTTTAATACTGTGGTTAAATGACTATTATACCGTAAGAACATAGGCACATCCTACTGTCGTACAAATCCGACACTTTATTTCACATTGCTAGTGCATTTAATAGAGAATAGTGCCTTTAAAATTTCATTCAAGCGAGATCTCAAAATGACCAGGGAATACCTCTGATAAAATCCTGTCAGTTGCATTTAAATGGAGTCAAAAGTAAATATCTCAAAATATAGCTATTGTCTACAAGAAAGATATACCATGAGCTGACAGTATAATTAATGCAAATGTCATCAATGGAAACGTAATTACCAATCGAATTCATTTTCCGTATGACGGCAGCTTAAGGTTCAAGCAACTGGAAACGAAGTTCGGAGAGTGTCAGGCTGTATCAAATGCAAAAGTCAATCCAGTTCCTTTCATCTTTTCAGTGTAAATTGAGTCGAACATCTCTGACTGGGCGACGGTAAAGTGATTCTTCCAGTCTCCGACCATGCCTTCGCAAAAACAACCATATTCAATTTAGTTATAAGTCAATTCATAAGAAGACCGAGATTAATAATTTTCCTTGCATATCAGTGACTTTTTGTGTATTCATTTCCACAATTTGGAAGGTAACCACTGTGCATTCAACAACCGATATGGTGTCGAATTTGAAAACTCCCCCATGGTAGCTGTGATTACATATTTTGGAATAACGTATTAATAATGTATTAATGATAATTTTGAATATTGTATCAATTTAAAAGAACTCTTTATTTTACTCTTCTTTGGGGGAACCTCAAATTCTTTTGGAAAACAAAATATTCAAGTGTATCCTATGTTTGTAAATATGAATGGCAATATGTGATTATCTGACAACAAAATAAATTAGTGTATTTTTTATTAATTGTCTATGTATCTGTATATCAGTAGTTTCATTTTCTATCGATCAGCCTTTCTCTGTTTCTCGAAGTGTAGTGCCTATCCCTGCCCATAACTTGATGTTTTCTGTGTCTGTTTCCAACTCTTTTCCTCGTAATGTCACTGACCTTTTCTGAAAAATGATCCCTTGTCGCTGTCTTTTGCCTCTCTAGAATACGTGATCATCGGATTCTCCTTCATTTTGTCAAACGTACAATGTTCAACGCATGCATCGACCTTGTGAGCTGGAAGAGGTCGATCATAGAAATCAGCAATGCGAGTGATCTGGCCCTTAAGATCCTGTAAGAGAGGACGCAGAAATGAAAGCTTGGATTATTAAAAAGCTGAGAAGGGGAATCACAATTTCATCGAAATTACTTTTGTGTTACAGCTTGAGTTAACAGGCAGCTTATGAAGACACCTTCCGTAATTGATTTTAAGGTCATAATAACTCCTTATACACATTTGCATTGCTGTTACACTTTCTCTGAGTAGGAGTCACCCCGTTCCTTTCTAAAATCTATGACTCTTTGTCATTTTTCAACATTATGTCAATATAAGGTAGGCTTTGCGCTGACGAAACTGACGTAAGATTGAAGCATATCTTTTATCGTACAATTTATGCCATGATTCGTTTTCTATCTTTGCGTTTTTTTCTTCCCGTCTGTTAGTGATTATTGATCAAGATAATTTTTCCATTAATTATTATTCTTACCTTCACCGTGTCTTCAAATGTCACAAATAAAATATTAGTGTCATTCCTGTGTTCCCAGTATGCCAGATTGTGATCGAACCACGCCCCGTACATCACTACAAGGAGAAACAGAAGATAAATATTTCTTGTCCAAGATAGTGAAAAAATGTTTCATTGCATTCCTCGCTTCACTAGTAACCTTTCACCTTGAAACTGTAAACGGTAGAGGAGTCGACTATCATCCTGCTCATAAATCAAATAAGGGGACAAAGTTTCTCTGTAATTTAAACCTATTTCCGTATTTAAAAATCTTTATCGCCGTATTATGTTTATTTGGGAAACAATATAGGATGTGAATGGTCTGTTGAGAGTGGTTGATCAAGAAGAAAACGTTTAAATTATCAAGTAAACGACCACAATGGAGACACAAGGCACAGCAAATGAGGAACAGAGGGTCCAGTCACCTAGCGAAGATATCACAGTCAAAACTGCTCGCCCAATCACCACCCTTACAATGAGTGATTCAATAAACGAGCTCAGTTGTTACGTTTTTTCCCGATTGCGACCCCTCCACACGCCGTCAAGTTAATGAAGCACTCCTACTTAATCGTCACTACTTATGTACCACTATATCTTCAATTTACATAGCAAGTTTGATCAAATTTGTTCAGTCTATCTAGATTTACACCCCTGATCCAGACACTTCGCTAAATATCAGCATGAGAAATACCAGTGTCATGACACTGCATGTTTCTTTGGTCAACATTTGTAAGGAACAAGACTCATTAGATATGATGCTGACAGTCTGAGAATATCAAATTTGATCATCATGCAAATTAGCATATAAAATTCACGTCACGTAAACCAAACAATCAAATTTGCTTCTGCTCCAATAAACTGTCCAAGATATATCTTGTCAACAGAGAGGGACATACAGACACTCAATATTTGAAATCACAGTCCTTCCTCAAAGAGATCGTTCTTAAATGTAATGTATTGCGCCCTCATCATTCTTTTCCCCTTGTTCAAAATTTATCTTCATGTAAAGGATTGCTTTCTCACAGACTTCCATTATCTTGCAAGGTACAAACCCTGATTAAAGTTCTAGCCACTTCATAATTGCAACTGTGTACCATATTTCAGGTCATTCTCACATCTCTTTTAGATGCCGATGACACGACACAGGCAAGCAACCACGGACAAATAGGCATCCATACGATATTGGCTCCTGTGTGAACAAGTGTTGACGTCAAAAACTCTAAACCAAAGAAGTGTTCCTTCTATGACTTAATTGGTGGAGATGTTCTTGGTTGTATTTAGATACAAGTTTCTTCAAATCGATGTTCATGAAATGACTGACGTATAAATGAGAAAAATGAATTGTCTAAAAACTTGACAAAAATTAAAGAACTACTGACCTTGAAATTTTTAAATCTGGTACAAATAATAGATTTTGAAAATTTTTAGATCATTCACATCAAAATTGACCAAATGAGATATAAGCAAATAAGTAACGACACCAAAGAAACTGTTAAAAATTGTCAATTCCAAAATCAAACAGAGCATAGTCTGTGACTTCAGCATCTGCTACCTCTGTTTCCTTGGATAAGTTTGTTTGAAAAGGGTTGATGGAATGACAGATATGCAAATTTAATTTACTTATGGCCCAACTATTGCCAATTTCACAACATTTCAGATGCAAAGCTGTCGAAATAAAATTTAAAGTGACACTTTCCTCCTCAATATTTGTAGTATTTTCACATCGTTCAACTGAAAAAATACTGGCATAAATGGTTGCGTATTTGTTAATTACGTACCATCTCCTTCAACAAATTTTGGCAGGAACTCTTCGAAGGTGTCACAGGGTTGTAAAAATCTATTTATTTTGGTGAAATGCCAAAATGAAACAGCCGTGTCCTTCGGATTGCGAGCAATATACAGAGTCTGAAAAAAAACGTAAAAACAAATAGAATGAGCATCCATAAGTCTTAGATGATCTTCTATAAGTTGGATTCTCACTCGTTTCCACACGAAATACTTTCATAAGTACGCATATTTTATCAGTAATGCATACGTACATGTATCACCAATTTCTGAAATAGTTCAAGCTGTAAAACTGACCGGTAACACCTCTAGCTTCTTAACTTGCCCAACAACCTATTGTAATTATGGATTCTGTGGATGTATGTGTTTTTGTGTTGCTTTGAGACACTTTTTGTGCATTATCAATATATAATACATGATATTTTTCGCTATTTTACGATCAGACTATCCACTGTAATCATGCTTCCCCTCATACCTTCGGTTTCTTTGTGTACCATTGCTCCGGCATCAATTCGTACGAAAGATGCGTGCGAAAGAGTCGAGGAACATCACGTGGCATGGCCTCTGCGAATTTGTAGCGTGCTGGCATGTTTAATTTTTCTATTGGACCCGTCTCCACGAATATCACTCTATCTCTTGAGTGCCTGCTCTCCATTTTCTCCAAGTCGCCGCCTTCTACGATAACTGATGTCATTTCTGCACCCAATGTAGTTCCTGAAAAAAATAAAGTTTTGTCACAAATAAAACAATGAAATCAGTTGAATGTTTAATCATTTTCGCAAATAGATCTCTTGTACGTTCATATCGGACTCAACAGAAATTTACTATGTAAATTGTATGTGAATTCATATGTATGTATGTGAATTGCTTTGAAATGCTAGATATTTCCATACCTTTATGTGAATCTTGTCTGAATGATGATTGCATGCATTGTCACGTAAAATTCAACTGCAATATTCTACTCGGCCTGATACATAATTATTTTGTAGTAAAACGTTTAACACATTATGCCGACCTATTACCGCATTGATTAGAGGGAAAGTTCATCAAGGCTAACTGTTTCGTATGCTCTAGTTTTGTGGTCCCTTGTTCAAGAAAGTCGTTTTCGTCATCCTTAACTCGAGCGAGTTTTTACTAAAACGGATAAAAATAGTGGCAGAAGTTGCAGTTTTTATTTATCATCAACTTAATGTATTTTGAATCATGAGAAAAAAGCGCCAGGCTTGGCGCTTTCATCACGAGATATGGCAGGGACCATCCGCTGATTAGTATGGCACTGTCCACTCACTCACGTTCACGCCAGGCAGTGTATATTTGCATAACATAAACAATAGTTATGCAAACACGCACAGCATTGCATGAACATGAACATGATGAAGGATTCAAGTTCATACAAGGCTGTGCGTATTTATATAACTATTGTTTATGCTATGCAAATACGCATAGCCTGGCGTGAACGTGAGTGATGAAGCCTTAAATGAAACTTTCGCCACTATATTTATCCGTTTTTATAAAAAAAAAATGGCGCCAAAGCGACCCTAAAACTAGCACATGTGTAAAACTTAGCCCGGTGAACTCACCCTTAAAGGTCTCCACCGACAAGCTTTACCTGCTTAGATAACCCCTACACAACAAATGCCTGGCATTACGATATTAATTTATGTTACCACCACCATACAGTTGTCGAATTCTTCTAACAATTATCTTTGTCGTGTTAATGATCGCTTAGGTAGATCCAAGTACAGTATAAATATATGACATTTGCAGCGGAAGTGTGTAGGTAGTATACACATGTAAGATGTGAAGAATGGTTCGTCCCGAGAAGCCATTTGACTTTGTGTATTTGCAGACATACATCATCATATCATAGGCTACAGGGACACACAGATAGAATTCTTGAAAATAGAATTGGAAAAATTTTAATACATCACAGAAGAGTGTTTTAAAACCGAATTGTTAATGAGAAAATATGAAAGCGTCCTATCGACGACATCAGATTCATTTGGAACCACGATCTGAATAACCAACTTAAATTCCACCAACATTGCAACTCTATACATCTAACGATGAACTATGCCCTAGGCAGCGGCACAGATAAATGTCCAATCCTGGACACCAACATGATATCGACCTATCTGCCCCGACCTTAACAAATACTGTAAATCAAGTGAAGCAGGACCACAAGAAAAAATATGATGTATACTTATTCTCCTCGCCCACTTAAGGTTGTCAAACTTGTAATTTTCATTTCTCTGTTAAAATCGCCACTTTGATAGACTCCAAAGTTCAACTTCTGACAACTCGCAGAACCTGCTGTCAGTTTTCAATTATTCATATGTCATTCATTTCAATATTTCCCTTTTTAATATTCATGCCCTTGCATCATTTGTATCTGAAATCTCTGGAAAAGGTCGTTTGTGTAGGTTTTGAACACTCAGTAGAATAAACAGCTTTTGTTGGTGGCCGATGAGTTTACCATATCTCAAAGAGCCATGCATGGATTCTCTTTGTTTGTCTGAGGTCAAGCAACCACACCGATTCTATCACTGACTGTGTCTATAAAAAATTATACTCTAGCTTTAAATTACGTTATTCACTCAATTACTTTGTTATAACAAATTGCCAAGTTCTTAATGTTTGTTGTTCATGTCAGTCAGCCCTCAGGATATCCACAGTACTGTCGATATTATGAGGTCATCAACCTGACATGAGTGTACTGTGTCATGAAGTCAGACAGACAATGGAGGTAGCACACAGAAGAAGGGACGTTGTTTTCGCCGTATACCTTGCTTACCATTCGATTCGCACCTGAAGGGTCCACTGTGAAGTCAAAATTAATTGTAGCACAAACCTGCTTTGGGGTACGTCACCACCCAAATATCGTCGTCACGAACCTCCATTTCTCGAATAGCGTCCAAAGTAGCAGCAGGCGACAAGGCTAACATGCGAAGTCCCTTGTAAAAATGATCCGGGTCTGGTTGGTAATCTTGTGGAAATGTAAGGCGAGACATGTTTGCTGATCAAGTAAATGTCTCTGAGCTGGCGAACAGGAATCCAAATGGACATATAATATCTTCAACGTTGAGGATTTTGAAGTGCACTTCTTCATAAGTTGCCGCGTTGTTGGTAAGAAAGAATGCTGAGTAGGTCAGTTGCTTTGCATAAAAGGCCCCTGTCAAAAGGTCACATCTCCTTAACAACTAAGGTGAAGGTAAGATTTAATTGACAATGCGACAACACTAAGGGCTATACCTGTAGGTTCTCTGCATTATTCGGCTATAGAACATAGACAGCGCAATCTGAACCCTTGCTAAGAGTGTTTGTTCACAGATCTACGCTGTTAGTATTACCACATATTCATTAGACATATCGAAATGTAACGCTGCTTGAGGTTATAAGATGAGTCAGAATATGTTTAAGAGTGTAAATGGCGGTACAAAGGTAAAGCAAATGAAAGTCTTACCCGGAAGAACTTAGCTATGCATTAGGGACTGGACGTAAATTAGCAGGGGGGAGGGCCGGGGGATTTGGGGGAGGGTCACCAATTTTTGAGCCTCTGTTTGGGGGAGGGTCACAATTTTTTGAGCTCCTCTGAGGGGGAGGGTCACAAATTTTGGGGCTTGTTGTTGGTGCACTAAAAGTAGGAAACAAATCGTTTGTAAAGACAATTATGCTCACATGACATCACTAGCACAGTGCCTCTTACTTTCTGTTAAGTGCTCATTCCCAACTGTCTTTGTATCTCTTCCTCACCATTATCTTAAATAGGATTGTCTCTCTTGTTGCTATTCTTATCGCCATTAAGTTTGTAGCAAATCCAATCTATTGTTCCTCAGCTAACCCAACATATATTAAAGGGAATGATTCGTGGCATTCTGGCTGCACATTGTACATGTAGTGTGCTTTGTTAATAAACCCTGGACAGTGTTTTTGCTAAGGTTGGGGAACATTGGGAACCCTGGTAAAATTTCTGTTGTCCGCTAGTATGACTGCACTGATATACCAAGGCTAACCCTGGTAAAATGACTGGGGAACCCCGGTAACATTTACCTAGGTACCACCCTTAACAAAAACACTGCTGGATATCTTACATTATTCTACTGATTTAGTCAATCTTGAACCTAACTATTTGACAAAATTATTTCTCATTTCACTTTTTGTTGATCAACAAAAGTTCCCTCTCTTGCATAAGCCACTTCCCTGTAAAGTTTAAGACCAAGCTCCACCTTGCATCAGTCACTTTTTAGGTACATGAATTTTAGTTTTTTATTGAGATACTATCGTTTGAAATTAAGAGTAAGCTTTGGTGTGATAATTAATAATTTTGATTCCAGAAAGTGATTTTAGTATACTTAAATATTTAGGTACAAGTCATCTGATTGGTATGGCTACTTGTGACATTTTCAAGTTTAAATTGGATTTACCACGTGGACACTATCTTTGGAATGGATAGTGTTCATTTGTGTTGTGATGGCAGAATATATGACATTTGTTGAAATTTAATGTGGGTAATTTATACAGTGAATTCGCCATGTTGATCATGTAGTCAGATTGAACTTGAATAAATATGGTGAAATCCCTTTTCTGAGAATCTGGATACAAAATTATGTACTTAAAAGCAATATACCCTATCAAATATCATGTCAGAATATGAAGACTTTGTTGATCATGAAATAGTGTTTGCCACTTCTGTGCCAAATCAGTATCAGTCGATCCTCTATTATCTAGGCTGCTTTCTGTGATATGTTTAAAATGCAAAGAAACGAGGCACAAAAATGACAAAGTATTGTCAATGTTAAAACACCATAATTTCACACTATAGCATCACTTTATGACCATACCTTGAATTGTTTGCTTAAATTATTGCTTGAATAGGCATAGCCTTTCTGTTGACTTTTCCCCACAAACAGGGCAACATAACTAAAACTTCTCATTGTCTACTGGAACACAGTACATTTTGTAAGACTGGATTTGATATTAGTACAATGAGCACATGTACAGGTATTTTCAGTTCTCTGACTACACAGATCTATCGTAAATGTAATAAATTCAGTGAATATATCTGTAGCAGGAACACATTTTAAACATACTTTCTCACATTTCCTCCCCATGTAGAGATTGAACTGCTCAATACATTGTACATGACCAAATAATATTGTTGTGGAGATCGGTGTCACATTGTGTTTCCAGTATTCCCTCAATTACCAATGTGATACATTCCAAAATTATGAATAAATGTTAAATTATAATTCCTAAGAAAAAATAGCAGGCACAAGTGCATTAATATAAAAGAAAACACTTGAAGAGCATTATTTATTACAATCACTCTTAGTGGAGCTATTATATAAGTGTGCTCTATTCCATTCCATATTGACTGCTTTAATTACCTCCAACAACAGCATACTCATCACACACAGGTGCAACTACAGTCGCAAAGCAAAGGCCTATGCACCCTGTAGAGAGAGCTCTTCTGGGTAAGTAGCCTTTGAGTAGCGACAGTGGTACACATATCCTCCTAGCGTAGGGCAATATTGCCGTTGTACCTCAATATTTGGACTGGTGTTTAGGTAGGACGTCAACATGATCAAACCGTAAAAACTAAAAGCTCAAACTCGAAAAAGGCAAAACCTTCAGCTTCGGAACTGCAACTATATAAAGCAATATATGATACCATGTTACCACCAAAAGAGTGTGGTAGCTTCTATCTTTGCATGGCAGGGCTGTGTGTTACCAGCGTTATACGGTATGTGGTAGGAGGCCATATACTATAACGCTGGTAACACACAGCCCTGCCATGCAGAGCTTGGTAGCTCCATGATGATACTGATACGCTCCTGCTTGGGAAAACAACACCGAGACTTAAGCTTGTGAATTGCAATATCAACATCCTTCTGATCCTTAATATATTTTTCATAGACCAATAAGTCAATCATTTAAACATACAGACCTTTATCGACACTTGTAAACAAACTTGAATGTGTTGAAGTTATTTGAATATTTTTAGAATGATGTTCACAGTCACACTTGGAAATAGTGACAATTTAGTCCAGTTGTAAGTGAAACATATTTATGAAAATAATTATTAAATGAAGTACTTTCAATACTTAGACCTCAATCAATTTTGACAGTCAGAAAGAACGTACAGAAATAATTGAGTTAAATTAATGACTTATATGACGAATCTCTGACTTAAAATGACGTTAAAGTTACAGTAACTGTCATTTTCCAGAATACAGTGTACGTACCAAGCTTGCAGGTCAAGTCTAGGGGGTCAAGTATGATATGAAATAGGCCCAGAAGAAAGTTTTTAAATAGCTTTGAAACAAGCAGACTGCCAATCTTGTTTAGCTGTCATCTATAGCACCAAGACTTTAAATTTGTTCACATGATGCTATGCTTGGTGTCTACCTCCATGGTGTACAACATACCGGTACATGATTGGCACTCAGCAGAGGGCTGCACTTTCATATTGGAAATATTTGTGAGTTCACATTGTGGTGTAATCTTACATCCTGTTCAGAAATGGCTAATATTATGATACTTTGGACAGAGCTATTTTTTCAACATTTTACAGTTCTATCTTGTCAATGCAACAATTATAAAAATATTCATTGCCACCATTTTAATACTTCAACAGTGCAATGGTCATGCTGCTTGACACTTGAATTAAAAGAATCTGTATTAGATATGTACCAAGTTAAAGGGACAAAGTTGCTCATTTTTGACATTATTTTACCATTTAAATTTCTTTTGATAAATTATTCTCACTGAAATATGCTCACTCTCTGGTTATTGCAATTCAATTCTCACTTTTTATAAGACACATTAACATGTGAAATTTACTATGTTACAGTTTTTTGTTTATACCTTAAATTAAATTATTAAGTGATCACATGTTATATCCATGCATGCACATGAGTTGAGCTGTGACAACCAGAGATTGCAATTTAGCCTATTTCAGTGAGCAGTAGAAAAGCATATATTGAACAGAAATTAAAATGACCAAAATTTTGTCAAAAATGAGTGACTTTGTCCCTTTAATGCCCAATGAAAATGGATAAATTCCACGTTTGCTGTTTTGTTATTGCCTGTCAGTCACTGTAATTTGAAACAATGGTGTATGGACAAGATGTTGGTTTTGTTGTTTACTTTGCAGTTCAGAGTTACATAAATCCATAAGATTTCAGAATTTTTCAGTATTAGCTGCTGTATTTTAGCATGATATGCTCAGTATTGATTAAGTTTGTCAGCATAGCCTGATGACACTTGAGCAGTAGTATCATTTTTTGTGTCCAGTGAAGTCTTAAAACTTTTTTGTGTGGTTTGTTCCACATTACAAGTGTGCTGACAAAATGGAAAATTGAGCATTTCATCAAACTTGTGCAGAAAATCAAACAATGAATTAATTTCATCATAGAGTTTGTCCTATGGTGTTCCCCAGAACAATCCTACCATACCACACTGGAAACAAGAATACCAGTACTCCTTTATCTAGTGATTGGTTTACTAAGTTTGAACAGTGTAAGAGTTAAACAGTATATTAAAATCATTATCATAACAATTGAAATGCATATTGTGTAGGCAGAGAAATAAGGGGTTTCCCTTTTATTAAAGGTACTGAAAAATCTGTAGCATAGAATTATCCAGATTTTTGTCTACAAGATTTTACCCATGCTGGTCAAATGTGACTGACACTGAGTCATTGAAAGTATTCTTAGGTAAGGCTGACATCCAAATCTGGACTTGTTCTTGTCACAAGCAGAAGCAAATAAACAATTTACAGGCATCCCTTGCTGGTGTCTATCTATATTGCCCTGTGTTGTAAATACCCACCTCAATTTGTGAACGTTGAAGATTCGATCAATTTGTAATATTCTATTTTTTTTAAACTGGGGGAGGGTCACAAATTTTTCAGCCTTGCTTTGGGGGAGGGTCATAAATTTTTGGAATAAATTTTGGGGGAGGGTCATGATTTTTCGGCCACTCTCTTGCGAAACCCCCCCCCGACCCTCCCCCCTGCTAATTTACGTCCAGTCCCTTAGACCTTAAGAACACTGAGCTACATCCTCCTTGTTGTAGATATCAATGCATCACGAGGGTGCCCCTTTATGATAAATAAATAGAACATACACGGACTATTGCTCGACGTCATGCATTATTACTTTCCTGACAAACCCTGAGGTACCTATGCCATATCACTGTTTGCAGTCTTCAATTGTTGTGCTGAAAATTAATCTTTGAATTTTTATCAAATATTTGCAAATTTTAGGAAATCCGTCATTTAAATATAATCAACGATTAGAATAGTTTCAGGAACAGAAATCATTGGTGCAGCCTCACAAACATGAGCAATCAAACTTAACTACTGATTAGAGGGAATTTATGTGTTTCAATGAAAATTACTAAGTTTACTAAGATTACTAATTTTCACATTTAAGGAACTTTGAATATATTCATGAATAGTCTTGACAAAAGTTGTTGAAACTTGCTATGCATATCGACGAAACAAAATAAAAGTCATTTAGCATTTTACCTATGCTAATTTTTAACTTACATATTTAATGATATTTAGGGACGTTAGACTTGAAGGAAATGACCAACATTGATGTTGTTTGCTGTGTATGTTAACAGTGGTGAAAGACATTTAGCATGTTCACGGCAGCTGATTACTTATTTGCATTTTTAATGAACTTTACCTATTAGTGAAGTTTAACTGGAGGGACTTGGCAAACGTTGAGGAAACTTACAACGAGACAATGTACTTAAATAAGTAAAAGACGTTTTGAATTACAATTTCCATGTTTAATATACTGTCACAATGTGGCATATAAAACTTGAATGACTTGACTACAGGCAATTAAACTTGTTTCATTTATGATAATGCAAAGATCTGACAGTATTGAAAGAAATTTAACATTATCATTCTAGCTCTTTACCAAAATTTTTTTGTTACAATTTCGAATTCCACAATTGAAGTTATATACTCTGAATATTTTTGTGATGTTGATTAAAACAAATGCTCATGAAATTAAAGGCTCGTGGCAGAAATGTCAGAGAGACATTTTACAAAATGATTCTAACATGTACTGAAACACAAGAGCATTATCAGTTCATATCTGGTTTGATTTCGAGGTTTAGAAGAGAAACACGTATTGAACTGTGGAAGCGTTCAACGTCCAATGCCTTCACAGGGTTTACAGTAAACTCGCCATCTTGGTTACAGATAACAAACTCATGTCTTCGTATGCAAATGGCATTTGTTACGACAGAATAAAGGCATTGAAGTCAGCCATTTAAGATATTTATTAAAACTAATAACTAGATTTAGATTTCAGAGCAAAGTTTACTTATCTCAGCTGTGACGGCACAAAACTCCTAAATTAGTCTCCAGAGAGTTGATTGAGTTAGAGAGACACTGGTGAGTAAGTCCTTTCGCTGAAGGCTTGATGTAGTCAGAACTATGCAGAGGCAACAGAACAAATCCAGCGAGAGTGTAAAGGTTGTGAATTAAACACTGATGTGATCCCTGACAGTATTGTTATGTAGGTCATTTCCCCCACACTCATCATGACCTGAGTTCAATTAGTCTAGAACATTCTCAAGATCACTGCCCTTAATGACCTCACAACCTTGAATTCAATTAGTCATGTTTGGAATGTTCTGGAAATTTAATTAGTTGTGTAAGAGAGATAATTTTAGAACAGTAATTAGCATGTCAATAAAAGTTCTAGATTGTTCTTATATGCCCTTATGTAAGCACATGTGTATAAAAGGGACGTACACAGCTTCCAGTCAGACTTTTGGGGATCGTGTCTCTTGTGTGTTACTAAACTCCAGCAGTAGTCATTCTCAAGACTTTTCAAGACCTTCACTGCCAACGCTGGATTTATACAGTGGACTTTGTGCAGTTTCAAGCCTGCAAGCCAAAGGACTGTTCATTCATCCGACTGACTGTTACAACTCTGAGACTGGAGCTCTGCCGTCCCAGCTGAGATAAGTAGTCTGTACACTTTTAAAGCTTGTACTCTATCCCTGACTTAGCAATTAGTTTTATTTTCGTAATAAATTTTGTTTAAACGGAAACTGCTGAGTTCACCCTTTTGTTCGTTTTCTCTGCACGTAACAGTATATAAACTGAAAAGTTGTACTGTCACCTATTCATACTAAAATAATTCTATCTGGAGAATATAAGAACAACCTCGAATACCTATTGATATGGTAATTACTGTTAAAAAAATATCCTCACTAATAGTAAACATGATCTTCTAGAAAGTTGTAAACATCCCTAATTAAATCAAGGTCATAGAGAAGAATGACCTACATATCACATACATCGTCAGTGTCGTCAACACTATATTCACTATCAACAATACTATGCGCAATAAAACATAACCCAAAGAACAATTGCTGCTTTTTTCATTTTCATTATCTCATCCAGAAACAAATAGATTTTTTCTCCTTAGAGTATGTCTAACTCGAGAGACAATTCAGGGTGTACGTGTTACACACAAAGCATTTTGTACAACATAATTGCCATTTCATTGTTGACAAACGAATGGCTGTTCGGACTGGAATTCAGTTTTCAATAGTAAGCTTTGACACTTTGAACAGGCAGGATGTGTGATGGGTTGTACACAAAGCCTTTCGACAGTGTTCAAGGAGGATAAAAAAATCTACATATCATACACGCAGAAGAAAATTATTCAAAAACACTTTTGAAGTTAATGGAGAGATAGATATAGTGTATAGAAGAAAATTACGAACCGAGAATGTAGTTAGTTCAATCGTCGCCAATCTCATCTCGTCAGAAGAAACATACTTCATTTTCCTTACGTCTGTTCAAGCGCTAAATAGACTCGAAATTTACGAGATCTGCAGTCAGGCAGTCCCAAAGTCAAAGGTCAAACCACTTCCTTTCATCTTCTCATAGTAGATTGAATCGAACTTCTCACTCTGAGCTACGGTGAAGTGATTCTTCCAGTCACCGGCAGTACCTGATAAGTGAAAACAAAACAGTTACAATCAATTCAACAAGATGTTTGATATAAAAGACATTTTCCGAAACAACTACATACAATGTTTATGTTGTACCTATCACTTATTAGAAGAAAATAACACCGAATATGACTACTGTTTTATTGCAAGTGCGATTTAACAAGTTTAGAAAAATAGCTCGTAACTTTGACTGACTTTCATAATGATATATAGTGTCTGAGGTGATTTCCACATACCTTTATATTTCCAAGTAATGTTCGGAGTGATAGAAAGTGCAAAAGGTTGTTATTTTTTAGCATAGGACATCATATGTACTGAAATATGTCCCCTATAGGGCTTCCTTTGGGCCGTCAATTAGGCACAAGACCACTAATTAATTTCCCTTAGGCCACCACAGTAGCGTTGAGCTCGATTTTCCTTTTTTAAAACATTCAGCGGCACGAATCCTCTTAACAGCTGTTAGGTCAATACCAGCTTGACTACTGATTAATATTTCGTGTGGGCAGGTCCACGGAAATTTTGAGATAGCGATGAAAATAGCGCCCTCAGTGGTGTTTTTGACAAAATTCAGGCTCATTGTTATGAATTCTATTAGCCCCAGAACTCCTCATATTACCACCAAATGCTTCAGCCATTATTCACAACAGTCTGCATTTTGATTCAGGCAGAAAAATATCTTTACAAAAATTCTTGACGTTAAAGTTCAAACTGAACAAGCATCCACGCAGATATCAAAACGTCAAGGTCTGCACTATTTTTCTTCCGAACTATCTTCGTAGTGGGCTTGAATACCTTTACACGGATTGCGTGAAATTGAAGATATCATCTACCACAAATCCTACTCGACAATGTGTATTTCCGACAAAAGAATCTCTCTGTTCCAAAGAAAGTGTGAAATTTCGTTCAAAATGACTATTTTGATCACTTTTGAAAGCCCGGTTCGCTTATCACTAGGCGCCGCCATTTTGAAACAAGCCAACTCTCGCGAGAACGAACGGTCAACTCACGCGAGAATTAAAAATCGTATGCTTGAGAGCTACCGACAAGAATATCAAGTACGTGTTTTACATTAGACTGCCTCTGTTCCCGCCCCTGTTACAATAAACTGACCGGAAACATGTAATTTACCAGTTTTAAATAATTTTCGTTAGTGAACTTTGCATTTCCGAGTTAAATTGCTATAATTATCTATAAATGTTATTCTAGAAAACAATTGACAGCAAATGCAATTCAACCTCAATGGCCAAAATATGCATCATGCATCAAACACAGAAATTAGCATGATATTACCTGAAAACATAAATGACGATATACCCTAAGCTGCGCTCGCTCTCAGGTCAGACCTTTTACATATTAATGTAGAAATATAAATAACAATATTGACGTCATAGGCGTTGAAGAAAATAAATTCTTAGGCGAAGTTAATATTCTCGAGTCAACTGGATATTAAATAGATTTATTCTATAATTGCCTCTGGACTGCGGAGTGATTTAAGTCATTTGCCTAGTAACCCTTTTTCATGTGTGCTCCTTACCAAAAGAGTATTACAGTACCTTTCTCATGTCCTCAAATGTAACAAACAAAATGTTAGGGTCGTGTCTGTATTCTCAAAATGCAAGATTGTGATCGAAACAAGATCCATACATTACTGTAAGAAGAAACAGGTTTAATTTGACAATATCCAATAGACAATCACATCACTTCATTTCCTCTAGGATATCGTCTGAGTTTCTCGTTTGTCTCTATTATCATACATTTAAAAGACCGGTTAGTGAAATTTTACAAAAATTCAAAAACTTCTCTGAGGACATGTTTTGTTTGTACACATTGTTGTTTCATAATAGTGTACGTAAGTTAGCGGTTGGCGCCGTACAAAACTGTGTGGCGATGTAGCTCGAAACCATACTGGCGTCAGAGAAAGTTTAGAAAGGTCTAGGTTTCTTATCACATAACGGTAAAAAACATGTCGATAGCATTGAGAATTGTAAATACGACTTCTATAAGAAACATTGCGCTTAAGTATCAATAAAACCAGTTTCTGCTGATGTATACAGATTGTATTTTGAAAATTTTAGGAGAAGATTTCGCTCTTTCGAAAACCTAATTTTTTAGATAAAGTAAATATATTTTAATTGTCAACATTTTTAATATGATCTATCGTTTAGCTGAAGTAATTGTTTTCTATAATATCAAAAATTGAGATTTGATATTACTCACAATCTCCTGCAATGAATGTCGGTAAGAATTCTTAAAATGTCTCAAATTTTCGTAAAAAACACATTTATTTTGGTGAAGTGCCAAGTCGAAACTGCTGTATCCTTTCGATTACGAGTGACGTACAAAGTCTGGAAAAAGTACATAAAACATCTGTTTAAGGCGATATCATGAAGATCAATATGGCCTTTGCAATAATTCATATGTCATCGACACAGCTTGACCAAGTTTGGAGTTAGTGTATTATAGACTATGAAGTGTTCATCGCTCCTTAAACTGCACATCAGAACTACCATACATTTCACTCGATCAATACTGTCGCTTTTTGTTTGTTTGTGTGTTTGTTTATTTATTTAGCAAATTCTCGAACATATTCTAATAGTGGGGTCCTAACTTTGCTACTGTAACAAGGAGTGGTGAATCTCAATTTCGTTACAGTAAAGTAACAACAGAGGCAGGAGAATCCGTGGCACAATTCGGCCAACCAATAAACCAATTTGCATTTTCAAAAAAGAAAATCGAAATGGAGATAATTTTCAATTTTCAAATGGTTTTGTCATCTTGATTATTAACTTTCTAGGCCTATTTGTAAATTTAAAATCTTTGGGCTGAGATTGAAATACAGGAAACAGGTGTATACTGCTGTGAGGATGGCACTTTACGGCCATTCAAATTTCCCTCCGACAAACTCTATTTCCCACAATTCGTATTTCCGTTTTTTCAATTTCCAATATACCAAATGTCCAATTTTCCCATTTCATTTGGGGCGTGGCAGCTGATAGTATCTATCTTTGGCCTATAGGAATGCATCAAATTTTGACAGTTATTTGCGCGGGTAACTCGTTCAATGGATCGAGTAACGAACATACAAGGAACAATAGTGTTGCGGCCGCCGGAAAGGAAAGTCCGATATAATCAGTTTGACCTGACCTGCTGAAGTTTTGCGCGCTTCCCGTCAACGTCGCAAACTGGAACATTGTGTAAAATTGTGACAGTCATCAGCCCAATCATGATCAGAACGCGGCATCCACATTTAATTTTATCTGATCATTTTATTCAGCTGTCAATCTTTGTACGCAATGATGTTCTCCTCATATCATAGTTTTAATCCGTATGCCGGCTCACTTTATAAATTGCACCCGTTCCAACCCGATCCAAATCTTGACCTTAAACTTGCGTTTGATATCATGTTTGAGACATCATCGTCTAACAGTTCGTTCAGAGATACCACTTGCCCTGGGCATAACATTTTGGAGATGAACACCTATTTCGCGGTGACTTCTTCCTTTATCACCCATTTCTTGAATTTCCTGCGGCTGAACGCGCACCCGCACTCTACTAACCAAAGAACAGCTTTTTTCTTGTCTTCCAGTATGTGAGACGATATTAGGGATTGGCCAGTTTGTTCAGCCTCGCGCGCTCTGTACGTATGTGTGTAGTACTAGTACACATTATGTACACTCCAGAGTTTGCAGAAGCCGTCTGAGATAGCGTTCTACATTTGCACTATTAATCGGAAGAAAAAATGTTGACATTGCACTAAAGCGGTCACTACTTTGACAATTTGAGCTGTGGAAACGCAGCTATTGTTGGCGGGGTATAGCGTGCGCCGCTATGCGGGTCATCAAAAGGCGGGGTTGACCTTTGATGACCTTTTGAGGACCTGCATAGCCACGCACCCTACCCGCCAACAGATAGCTGCACAGCTAGACAATTTGATGTCCCAGTGAAGAATGTAAGATGTATAATAATAAGATTTAATATCACGAAAATACCGCAAAGGATGCACTATGACATCGGCGCCGTGCATCACCCTCCGCTTCGCGTCACAATCCCTCGTGGGCTATTCAGCTATGGGACTATTCGCCCCATAGACGAGTGTACAGAAGCGAGAAACGCTTATGTACATACGTCTATGGGGCGAATAGTCCCATAGCTTAATAGCTCACGAGGGACTGTGTTCGCGTCGAGCGATACGCTGCGCCAATGTCCTCGTGAATCCTTTGCGGTATTTTCGTAATAACCTCATATTAGTAAAGTTACGCGCCCGAAAGGCGCGCCGAAAAATGAAACTGAATGATGAAATCCATAGCTAGCACGATGCATACTAGGCAAGTATGAGCCCGTGTCGAAATTTAAAAACACACTGACCCCCAATTGGGCATTTCAAAATAGGTGACCCCATCACCAAAGTGAAAAACAGGGTGACCCCCCCCATGAATCCATTGGCCTCTAAGGCCGAAGAAACTGACCAGTCCCTCATTCCCGCTAATTTTTAAAAGTATCTTGCGCCAATCATCGTAACCAAGCCCCGCCCTAGTACATTTGGTCACACTGAGATAAATGTTACACCTTAATTCCAATTCAATACAGTTATTTCCGCCATAGTATGAAAAGATACTGGGCCACGCCTCAAATAAAATGGGAAAATCGGACATTTGGTATATTGAAAATTGAAAAAACGGAAATACGAATTGTTGGAAATAGAGTTTGTCAGAGGGAAATTTGAATGGCCGTAAAGTGCCATCCTCACAGCAGTGTACACCTGTTTCCTATATTTCAATCTCAGCCAAAAGATTTTAAATTTAGAAATAGGTCTAAATGTTAATAATCAAGATGATAAAACCATTTGAAAATTGGAAATTGGCTCCATTTCGATTTTCTTTTTTGAAAATGCAAATTGGTTTATTGGTTGGCCGAATTGTGCCACGGATTCAGGAGAAACAGCTGTTGTCACACACCGTAAAACCAGACAACATTACCACTGAAGAGGCAGTCATGTTCCTCATAATAGTTTATTACATTGGCATACGACCCGTTCTATATAATCAGCATTCGCCTTTCCACTTTCAGAATCGATTAAAATATCTTTATTTCTTCTTTACATTCAATGATATGTATCTTTAATATTGAGGGAGAAAACTACTAACTACCATTTCACGTTTTAAAACAAAGCTATCCTTTGAGTTTTTCTTCTTCACAGACACACCTTCGGTTTCTTTGTGTACCATTGCTCTGGCATCCATTGGTACGGAAGATGCGTTCGAATGAGTCTGGGAACATCACGTGGCATAGTTTCTACCAATTTATAGCATGGTGGCTTATTGAGATCTTCTACAGGACCCGTTTCTAAGTATGGCACCCTTTCCATTACAGGCTTGCTCTTCACTTTCTCCAAGTCTCCGCCCTCCATGATAACTGACGTAATCTCTTGACCAAGTATAGTCCCTGATGGAAAATGGAGATGTTATTCTAGACATTTTAATTTTTGCAATGGAATAAAAGATGTATTCAGTTGAGGATGTATATCTGAGTTGTGGAGAGCGATTCAGGTCTTTATCTGTGATTAAAAAATTGAATTTTTAGACTTGTTTCATTGAACGGTAGAACAAAGTATCATGTAATATGTATTTATCTGTACGTATGTCTATCTCTATCAATCCATCCATCCATCCATCCTACATTGGGTTTCAATTCGGTGCCACAACTCTGTCTGTGAGACAGCTGTAACTGGAAAAAACATCTTTAACTTTCGACTCTAACTGTTACTAAAACAGCTGTATTGTAGATCAAGCGCAATCAACTGTTCAGCTATCGGTCCAGACAGAGTTTCCCAGTGACTTTGAAATGTGTGGTGATACTTGAAGTAGTCGTGTATATTGTACGTAAAATGTCTGTTTCACAAATAAAGTTGTATCCCACTGTATTTCTCCATCTTTTGATTTTCTACCTATCTCTTCAGCTACTTTTCCGGTTAACTGCTTGTTAGTAAGTTTGTCCCCCACAAAACATGGAAGTAAACCTACTTGGCATTGGAAATTCACACGCATCATATAGGGATGTTATCAAATGAATATATTTGTCCCAAAGTAACGTCGCTGATCCATTCGGGTCGGAAGGCTCAATGTGGACGTCATACCTGGCGATCCCGCTTGGCGATAAACCCGAAACCTACACCTCAACGTAAGGTCAATTGAATAAATGAGCACAGTATAATCTTCGGGAAAGCGACATAGGAGGCACAAGCATAAAGTCATTTAACTAACAACGATAAATTTCCTTCATCACACATAAAATTCCGTAAATTGTCGCTCGGAATCAAACATGCAGCGCGGCATAAGCTCTGCACTACAGTGCAGTGCTGTGGAATCCGATGTACTTCGAAAGTTGACTCAGACAACACTCAAAACAGAGTTTCCGTCAAGTAACAAAATTAGGATGTATCCACGGGGGAGATATGTGTCACTGCAAACATAAAAGTCCGTAAGACGAAAACATCGACGACCGAGATCGGAATTGACGAGTTGACTCAGGCGGAGACCGGTGACGGCAGCGTTTTGGCCCATACATGATGAGGTACAGTAACCATGTGTGTCATCGAACGGAATCTTTCGCACTCGCCAAGATCGTAAGCTCGTGATATTCTGAAAGTCACGACACCTACTAGAATAAGAACTACTGTTTCGATTTTGTTGTTGCCTTCCTTTCATAAATATATTTGAATATGTCAGGCGCTAGCGCGGTGAAGCACCCCTTGCCAGCCGATGGCTGACTACCTTTTGCATCGAGACAGAGCAGACAATGATTGACAAGCGCACGTGATGTATGTCTGGTTGGTTAAAATGATATTTGGTGCATAAAAATTTCAACTTGATTGGATTTATGAATGAAAGTACCCAGTAAACATTTGCATATCTCCAGGGCGATGGGCCTATGTAAGCAATCCCTGGAAATAAAACCAAGATCATGACAATACTTTTGCAATCTTCGACTATAATTTGGATACATCCACATCTAAGGAAAAATAAAAAGACTGTTCATGTGATAAATATATAACCCATGGATTTTTTATTTTAAATCATCGTACACAAGTGTATATATATATATATATATATATATATATATATATATATATATATATATATATAATTTCACCAAAACACAGAATGATTGAATGTTTAAAATATATCAAAAAATTATATATTTGTAATATATAATATATGTATATATATATGTATATATATATATATATATATATATATATATATATATATATATATATATGTATATGTGTGTGTATGTGTGTGTGTGTGTGTGTAATTTTTTGACATATTTTAAACATTCAATCATTCTGTGTTTGGTGAAATTGTTGACATATTAGTTGTAAGATAGGAATTTCAAAGTGCAGATTTCATAATGATTAGTACACTTTGCAAAATAGACTTCCAATTTGCAAACATCAAGATATCTCTGATATATCCCTGATATAATACAGTTCCGGGCCCAAGGGGCGCGCGGAAAAATGCAACTAAATTATGAAATTCGTGGCTTGTACAATGTATTTTCGGCAAGTATGACCACATCTTGAAATTCAAAAAGACACTGACCCCTCCCCCCCCCCCCATTGGGCATTTCAAAAACATGGTGAACCACCTCCCCCCTCCATCGCCAAAGTCAAAAACAGGGTTACCCGCATGAATCCACCGCCCACCCCGGCCGAAGAAATTGACCAGTCCCTTACTGGGGCGGAGGAAATGTGTACAGATCTTTATACGTCTTCGACGTTGGGGTTGCTTTTTGGCGTACTTTTGTAAAACTTCGAGAGTCCAAATATCTATCCCCGAGACGCATTGTACCTTAACTTTTAGGTTGGAACGGTCATTCACACCGTATAAAGCTCGCCGCGTACACGACCTTGCCTGGATTTAATTGTGAATGAACCCATGCATCGTCTGACATATGATCCCTGACACGTCACAACATCCTTTATTTCTGATCGGAGTGACCTCTTCTGTCGGTAGGTGATCTGTGACCTCGTCCTGTGACTAGGTGACGTATGTTGTGGGTTCTAATCTACGGACCCCTACACGTCATGGAGAATTATATCACTTTATATATACTCTTATTTAAGCTAGAAAATATTTTTAATATTTGCGAGATTCAGTTTCCCTAAAACAAACTTAAATTTTGTTGGATGCAGCTGTAATTATGAATTTATGGCTCAATAACAACAAAGATTCGAAAGCAACCGATGACATTATGCAGGATACTAAGTAAATTTACTTTTGCAGATAAATATTCACAAATATGACCGATGTGGAGAATCGCTAGGTAAACATCTATTAGGCCTACTATAAAATATTGCAGTGCATCTACATCAAAGCGAATCAATAACAGGATAGACATATGTTGTGTTGTTCGGATTCGGGCGGTGCGTGCCAGAAACATATCGCTACACCCCTTGACCTATTGCCTCGGGGAAGAGGGATGTATTCCTGGTCACCCACAGCCCTCAGGGGTCATACTCAGGCGCTACAGACCTCATGACCAGGTCATAGGTGTTTATTAGTACACCAATACTTCAATGTACCTCTGCTTGGTAAACAGAGCAAAGGAGCTTAGGAGCAGCGGTATTTCAAGTCAAGTTTCGTCTCAGTGTGTCATTGAACAACCAGATGTGAACTGAATGTGCTCACGTGGTTAACAGGTTGATTACATCGTAGTTCGCTTCACAGAACCATCAGATATCTGTCAGATTATTATATGTAGCAGGTTTAATTTCATCAACTTTCGCACAGTACTCTCTGAGTTGAATCACTAATTACAAAACTTCAATTAATATGCAATGAGCTGTTTATTAACTTGGCACTGCACAATGTTCCAAGAGCCAATTAGATATCTATAAGATCAAGATCTGTAACAGGTTTCACCAACTTTGGTGCCATAATTTCAGAGTTATATCACTAATTAAAAATTTCATTAAATATGCAGATGAACCCTAAACTAATTTCATATTACTAAATGCTTTACAACACAGTCAGCTATCTGTCTGATCAGTATCTGCTTCAGATGTCATCACATTTGGTGCAGTTATTCCGGAGTTATATATTAAATATGCAAATTAGTTATTTATTAACTTGACACTGCTCAATGCTTCTCAGTACAATTAGATATCTATCAGATCAATATTTGTAGCAGGTATCATCAAACTTGGTGTAGGAATTTCTGAGTTATATCACTAATTAGAAAAGTTCATTAAATATACAAATGAGTAGTCCATTGACATGACACTCACAGCATCATTATAATATTCTGAGATTGTCATCCGTGAAAAGTTTCATGAAATTTTGTGCAGTATTTCTTGATATATGTCGACAGTGTCATTGCTATCTCCATAGGACCATTATATAAAAAAATAGCGTCAATGATGACACTGTGCTCCTCAGTGCAGAGGTTTGGGGAATGTTGCTGAGAAAGATGCAAAGAAAGGGTTGAAATGTGAAACTGTAACCTATTGTTTTTTTTAGCAGTGAGCGTCCAGCTTGGTAAACATGCCATCTTGTACATGAAGGCAAAAAACATAATTTTCACATGTCCACCAAACTTGGAATTTGCATAGATGTACATAGATCATCCAAATTGATTTATCTGCAAGATTTTGTATGTTCCTTGCTACAAAATTCTGACCCTATTGAATTATAACAGGAAAACGTGCACGCATGATTGGACAGTGTGGACTGTGTATTGGATGCACTACATCTGCCGTGATGATGGATTGCCAGACGACCACACTGCATCAAAGAACTGTAGTTTAATACGAAAATATAATTCTAAACAAGTCATTGACAATGACATAGTAATAGGAGTATTAGTCTTGATGGGGCAGGGAAATGTGGTCATTAAGAAGTATCACTGGATTGATATGTTGAGATCTATGGGCACATAGGTCTATGTCGTTGTTCCAAATTTGAAACACATGAGGCATGTCTAAGTTATTATTCTAAATTGGGAAAAAAGATCAGACCTGTAGCTGTATTGGCCAGCCAAGAAATACATATGCGCATAATAAATGAGGTACAAGATGTGACATCTTAAGGTCTAATATCCTATCAAAATTGAAGGGTATAGAACTTGTGGTTACTGAGATATGCATATATATATGTATAAACAAGGTCAAAGGTCATTGAGGTCACGTGACATTTTGAAAAAAAAATGTATTGCTAATAAATCCCTATATGCAAAAAATCAGACCTCTACCTCTATTCGCTTGCCAAGAATTAGATATGTGCATAATAAATGAGGTAAAGCGTGTGTTGTCATAAGGTCTCCCATCCTACTAAAT